>JAUTXX010102223.1:0-27838 GCA_032273605.1 Panulirus laevicauda
TTGGGTAATTTACAGATTTGTTACATTTGCTTTTAAGAGGGTGGAAGACAATCTAGTGGAAAGTGGAGTGGATGAATTATTTGAATAGAATGTTGAGGGATTCTCATTTTGTTTAAACATGGTGCCATTTAGTTATTAGATGGCATTTGTGTTTATGTTTTGTTTGTTGAGAGTGAGTCATGTGTGTTTTATGTGATACCTAGAATGGTTGGTGTTGTGTTCAGTGTGATAGACTATCCATTCAGGGTGACTGGAGGGTGTGAGCTAGTTTCATGTCTGTTTGGGGTTAAAAGATTGATTGAAGACTTATGTGCAGTGCAGACATTCTGCTCTTGGTAAGCCATTGTTCTAAATGTGTAATATAGTGCAACATGTTTGATATTGCTGCTGTGGTGTTATCTATATAGGGCTGTGGTTTTGATGCAGTAAACATAACAGCTCATGAATGGATGTGAGTGAATAAGGCATTTTCTTCATCTGTTTATAGTGCTACCATGCTAATGTGCAAAATGGCATACATTTATGAACAAATATAATTACCTTCTGTAACAAGGAGTCCCTTGTATTTATGTGAAGCTTTTGCAGCACTCAGGCAGCTGACCACTTCCACCAGTTGGGATCAGAAACCATAAATTGCTGTAATGATGTGTGTGCATTTAGCGATTGATGAGTTATTTCAGTGTTGTGTTTTATTTATTGAGGGTAAGGGGTATGTGAGTATAGTTTATTTAAGTGTGAAGCAGGAATAAACTTTTTATTGGTACTTGGGGTTGGTGGTTGGCCATGGAGTGGTTGGATGGGAAGATTCTAGTACTGTTGCATACAATCAAGTTCCAAGCATGTTGAGTTGAATTGGGATTATAGGTGAAGGATCTTTGTTTCATTGTGTAGCTGTAGAGTGTATAGTCTTGGTAGGCAGTCTGTGAATGTTCTGAGTGTGCTATTTTGTTTGGTTCGCAGCCTTATTATATATGCTATGAAGAGGACGGAAGACCAGGAAGATGAAGCATAGTTTAAAGCGAAGCAGATGAATTGTATATTGAGGATGGTGTGGGATTCTTAATCTTGTCCAAATCTGGTGTCAGGTAGTGTTTTGAGGACATTTAGTTTGTGATTGCTTTTATGTTGATGTCATTGGTGTGTTGAGTGAATGTTGTTAGTGTCGTATGTGATGGCTACAATGGTTGGTGTTTTCTTCAGCAGGAGTGATTGTCCATTCAAGGTGACTGAAGGATGTGAGCTGGATTCGTGTCTCTCTGGGTTAAAAGAGTGATTGAAGACTTCTGTGGAGATGCAGACATTCTGTTTTGGGTGAGCCATTGTTCCAGTTGTGTAATGTGGTGCTGCATGTTTGTTGCTACTTTGGTGTAAGGATGTTGTGATATGATTATGAGGTAGTCTGCTTATGAAAGGACCTTCATATTGTGGTTTGCCAGAGGTGATTGATGGTCATGTAGGAAGAGACTTAAGAAGGTTGGAGAAAGAGTTGCTTCTTAGAGAATTCCATTGTAAAGTTTTGTTTTTTGAAATGAAGCTCTTGTGAGCGACTCTGGCATGGCAGCTGGCTATAAAACTGGCCATCCACTTACTGCTGTTGTTGCAGAGGATGGTGTCAAGTATCTTGTGTGTGAGGATTCATCAGGGGACAGTGTTGAATGTTTTGTGATTGTATTATGTCTAGAACTGTGTGGGAGGGGTGCTCTGGTTGGTTGAAGCCATCTAGGTTGTTTTGTGTGAGGTTAATGTGTTGCATGATGGTGGAGTGTATGGGTCTGAAGTCGTTTTGTGTGTAACACTGGGATGTTTTGTTTGATTACTTTGTGGCTCAGTCTTTCACAGAGTTTGATTATAGAGGAGAAAAGTGATATAGGGTAGTATGAGGAGGGGGAGTTGGATGGTTTAGACCATTTTAGGATTGGTATTATAATTGCAAGTTTTCAGATGTTCAGGATTTTGTTGTGTAGCTGGGATTGGTTGAACATTGCTGCAAGTTCATGGATTGCAGCTGGACCAAGGTCTGTATTGTGAAAGTTTGATATCATGTCAGCACCTTTAGTAGGAATAAGTATTGTAAGCAAATATTTTTCTTTAACACTTAAACAGCAGCCAACAGTCATTGATGTTTTCTTTGAATGCAGTGGCAAAGACATGATGTGCCAACTTTTTCTACCTGTCTAATAAATATTCAGCTGAATTATTATACCATTAGTAGCTGATAGATATCTCTTCTATCACCTGCAAGGCATGGGGAAAAATTTATGCTGACCTCATTACCCCAGCAAGCCACCATTTATAGAGTGCTTGAAAGTCCACATAAAGGTTGTTTGTACACAACGACTCTGCAGAAAACATAGATTGTCGGACTATTAAGTTTTTAGGAGGAACATGAATGTAGCATTTGGTGTGGAAAGTGAACAAGAATAACCTGACAGATGTGAAGAAATAAGTGATTTAGTGGGCAATTTTTGTGGGATTTTAGAAGGAGGAAGGCCTTTATGGGAGGTATCTTTACTGAGCTTGTGCTTTAGGAAGACATTGCAAAATAAAATGAGCTAGAATAATTCCAAAGAAAAGAATCTTCAGTTTGTTCCCCACATATACCAGCCACTCAGTGCAATCTTCTTATTAGTGGTGTCAAAGGTGTAATATTTTTGTATATCTGTATTATTCAACACAAACACACTGCTTGTGTTTGAAATAAGAGTATATGTGAACTTAGAATGTTTAGTTTAAAGAAAGAAGCAAATTCCCACAGTTGCCATATAATATCCTTCATCTTGAATGTTTGTGTGAAAATGTAATATTCTGAAAATGATCATGTTATGTGCCTCTGATGCTGTACATATTTTATTTAGAATATGTAGTTGGATAGAGTTCAGTGCAAATAGAAATTCTTTATCATCTCTGCATCTTCCTGTCATATCAGTTTCTGTCAAACACATCATTCACACCCTATTCAGGCACTCACTTATCATTGGACCAGGACAGAACAAAGGTAGTAATACAGCCTTCTGTATATTTTCTTTTACTCTCGAATGCTAGTCAGTAGTTAAGGATTTTATTTTTTGCTGTGCGATGGATTTTTTTCCGGTCCACCCATGTAAGGGCTAAGGAATACTTTCCTGTGATAAATCATTGTAATTGACTACTGTATGGAGACAAATAGTAGAATGTCAAGGCCATCATTATTCATGAATATTTGAATGAAACTTCTCACACAGGAATCTTAAAAAATAGTGTATGTGTGAAATGGATACCCATTACTGACTTCAAGTGACTGGAACACACTCCACAGCTACCAGTAGTGCATCTACTGGACTTGGGCACCCTCTCAATCAATTTCTTAAACATTTGCTATCACTTCTCATCAGCTGTCTCTTTTTATCTGCTATTAATTGCTTCCTCCTCTCTGTTCCATTGGCATTATTTTGACACTGATGTCATGAGCTGGCTGCATGTCCTTTCCTCTGTGACCTAGACCCATGGCACAAGTTTGGCTGTAGCTTACCACAGCTTTTGTGTGGAGACCAACCACACAAGAATTGCTCATTGTCATACCATGAACATAGTAGATATTGTTTCTTTGATTCTCGAAATGACTGCAATAGTTGGTGTGTGTATCTGGCATGATACCAAGAGCAACATATTGACCCTCATTGATGATGTGTAGACAACCAGGATACATGATTTTTTCCATCTTTGATGGGAGGCTGCTTGTGACATGTATGGGTAAAAGGTGGAAGCAAACACACCAAAGCTTTTAGATGATGGTTGGAGTCAATAGAATGTCATACGATGCATGAAGCTGTAGCTTCATGATACAACATATGACTCATGAAGGAGTTAAGTATTTAAATGGCAAAGCATTGGAAATGACTTCACATGATAATTAGGCTTTGACAAGGATCGGTCCTATGACCCATTCTGTTTATCATCTACTTCACTGGTGTGGAGATGAGATGTGTTAGTGGAATTTGAAGATTTGCTGATAAAGTGAATTTAGGAAATGTAGACTGACCAAAGATTCAAAATCATTTAGTGACACTGATGGAGTGGTAAGAGACACATGGCAAATAGATTTGAATGTAAAAAAAAAAAAGGGTAATTTTGGGGCCAAAAAGGTTAATCACAAATATGAAATGTTCATTAAAACATTATTAGAAGCAGTGTTCTGTTTTGGTTATCAACCTTAATTAAAGATGAATGGAAACTAGACTGAATTCAGAGAAGGGCATCAAAAGTAATTCTGTATCTCAGAAATGGTCTGCATTAGGAGACTTAAGACCTAAAATTATTCTTAAAAGATGTTAATATCCATTGGAAGTTTTCAAAAAACTTTGCTGGTTGCAACAGCATAATGTAATAAAATTTCTTTGCATCAAATAGCAATGCAATAATGAGAAAAACAGATATGAAGGTAAAAGGAAGGGTGCATAGAAAAATTTTTCAGTTGTAGAGTTGTTGAACTTTGGAATTAACTACCACCTGATGCAGTTAATGCAAATACCTTTGTGTCGAGGTTTCATTGATTTTTGTAATCAGTAACCAGTCCTTCTTAAAGAAGAATAATGCAGCTTGTATTGTTTCTTTTTCAGACTCTAGCCAAAATGACTTCATGTCCATTTGAGTACCTTTCATGCTTCCTTTATGATTTCCATGGCAGTTTACTTTCTTCATACTACATGGACTGCAAGGTGTTTTTTCTCAACTGTTTCCTGCCAGCTCATGAGCTCAAGGGAGCAATGGGTGGGGAGGAGCTTTCTGCTTTGCTATCCTTTTCTCCCACAATATATGATTAAGTTAGCAGATATCTTCATTATACACAATCAAGTCTTCTGTTATCTCTCCATTCCTGTATTTCCTTAACAGAATGATTATGTGCTAGGTCCTGTGTGATATTTTCCAAAGCATTATGATGTCCTTAAAGATGCTGTCAGGGCTGTAATCATTTTGTATCATCATTTACTCTGGAAAATGTCTCTGAATCTGGCACAGGTGGAAGTTTTGAGATGTGAAACATTTTAAAGGTACATGAAAAGTAATTCAGTTATTTACTTTATGTAATAAGCATATATGTAACAAACATGCATCACTACATTTCTGTAATGGAACACTGGCTCTCCCTGAATAGAATGTCTTCAATCAAACTTTTACTCCGGAGAGCAGGAATCCAACTTACACCCTCCATTCACTTTGAATGGACAATCATTCCCTTTGATCAAACACGTCATTATAGGCATCACAGATGACACACACATTTACTCTTCATGCAAGTAAGGTCAACACAGAAGCAGTAGATGAACTAAATGCCCCCAGTACCCTGACTAGCACAGTTTTGGACAAGAAAAAGAATCCATCAACATTCTCAACAAAAACAATGCATCTGCTTCACTCTAAACTATGCCTCACCTTTCTGGTCTCCCACCTTCTCAAAAGCAAGTATGACAAAATGTAAACCACTCAAAGTAATGCTCTCAAAACAGTCACTGGCTGCTTAGCTACTACAAACACTTGACATTTACACAATAAAATGAAGATTTTTCACACTTTCCCAACCAGACTACAAACCCCATCCCTGCAAGACTACAAACACCGTTTCACCATATCCTGAGACCCTTTTTACCCTTGATGCAGCTTCCTCGATGAGGTCACCAAACACTTACTAATCACTTGCTTAGGACTGTGCATAATGATACAAACAGCATCATTACATTTTATGACGTGGTCCAGATCAATGGACGTGGCTGTCTCTCTGAGTGCGTCGGGAGTGCTGCCCATTATTTTTAGGAGTTTCCTTACTCTGTTTTATGGTCATTTCATCTTGTTCAGCATCCTATGGAACATCTAGAATAGCCCTTCCTGACCTTTTCTGCTCTTTAATTGATTTACCATCTTAACTCTGGTGATGTAACTTATCAACCATTGTAGCTGATGCAAATCTGTGTTCATTATCATCTCTTCTACTTTTATTTCCTGAGTTGCTCTCCCATCTCATGACACCTCTCATGATCTTTGAATTGATTCCTTAGTTTCTTTATTTCCATCTTTGTATTTTTTTTTGTTTATTTCACCCAGCTTTCCCAAACTTTTGTTCTCTGGTGATACATGTTGTATCCATTCTTTTTTCTATGTTTTTTGTGGACCTTTTGATAGCTGCATGGTTCTGATATTATCCCTATCTAAATAAATTTTTGGCCAATATAGAATTGAAAAAAAAGAAATTGAACAACTTTAGTTTTTGATAAAATGTTAAAGTTGACTGCCCTTAATGGTCTGCTGTCTGATCAAAATTGGACCAATTACCTTGATTTCTTTTATTGTCCTTTTATTTTCTTGGTCCTAGCAGGGCTAGAGGTCATGAGTTGCTCCCCCATGATTTTAAAAGTGATATAGGTTGGGGCTATACAAATAGGATTTATCCAAGAAATGTTTTTAGATAATCAGTCATTTGTTTTGCTTTCTTGTAAATGTTTTACCATATGATTTTTTACACAGTGACACTTCCATACATTGGTCCTTAAACACACCTAACTCACTTCCCCTATGGCAGCCACTTACAGTATTTTTTGCTTGGATATCACTTAAGTGCACAGTATTTTAAGATTTTACTTTGCTGAGGTTGGCAGCACTGGAAATTCAACTTAGATATTGATGTGTTTGTGTTTTTGTGTGAAAATGTGCTTAGAATTGCTCAGTTCCTACAATAAAACTTAAGAGGCTTGATTGATATCAAGCAGCTTTTCTTCTGTGGCAGTGCACTGGTACAGCATACAGATGTTATCCTTAAGGAATTTGTATAATTTGTTACGTAAGCTTTGTTGTTAGTTCTCTAAACATTAAAAGTTTTGCTAAGTGTTTGGTTGGTAAAGGAGTTTTGCAACACACTTGGCATTGATAACTAAGTTTGTCATTTCTGTTAAGAAATTTTCGTTACCTTTATAATCTGATGTAATTGAAAAGAGCAATTATGTTGAAGAGTATTTGGTCATTATGTGCTTGATCGAATTGCTATTGAATAAATTTCGTCTCTTCTAGTACCTGGTTATGGACTACTATTGTGGAGGGGACTTGCTCACGTTACTTAGTAAATTTGAGGACAGACTTCCTGAGGATATGGCGCGCTTTTACATCGCTGAAATGATTCTTGCCATTGGTGAGTTATGTTCTACAAGGTTTTAGTTTTATGAATGGATTGTTGACACTATTGTTGCAAAAAGATTTTGAATGTTCCTTTTCTGCTTTTTAACCCATAAAACTACTCCCTTTGTCATGTGATGAAACTTTCAACCTATTGTCATGTTACAAATTAAAATTTCCTGCCTCATTTTAAAATCCCAGCTATGCTTGCTTTCACCAGATATCTGTAGATGTCACTAGTTGCATACTGCCACAGCTTGAAGAAATGTTACTTACCCACAGAATGTCAAAATATGTGTATATCAGTCATGTGGGTGAGAAGCCAAATATAGTTACTCGCTGTTGTAATTGGTCTGTATTAATTAAATAGCCTGTTTGTGTAACTACCTATTTTTATTGTATGGGAAGAGAGTTTTACACTCATGAAATTTGTGTATGATGTGTGCATTAACCATGTCTATTAGTCATGTTGTTTTATTCTTACTATACTGTAAAAGTCCTTCTTTACATCTTTTCTTTACAAGTTTCTAGCTTAATTTCATGTTATATCCTCTAATTCTATCCCCACGTCTCTTGAAGAATTGCTCACTGTTTCATGTTTTCTAATTGTTTTAAAAAACTTAAAGGTTGTGATTGGGTCACCCTTCACTTCTCTCTTCCAAGGTGGGCAACTGTGAAACCTCTATCCTTCCCTGTAACTCAACTGTCTTGATTCTTGTCCTGTCACTGTTGCCCTCCTCTAGATCATCTTTATTAGCTTTGTATGCTTCTTTAGAGACAATGTCCAAACTTTGGAAGCATAATTTAGTTTTGGCCTTCTTTAGAATATAAATTGCTTGCTAGATATTTCATTATCCCCAAACTTGAAAGCTGTTCTGATATTTGCCATTAGACAGTTTACCTACAAAACAGTTCTCATGGTATGGGACACAGGCAGTAAGTTGGGTGAAATGTCAGCCCCCAAGTCCTGCTCACACATGATCCTGAATTTTGTTTACTGGTAGATGATATTTTTGTTGAGATTTTTCACTTTGTGTCATCCTTATTACTTTACATGTGCTTGCGTTGAATTTCATCTACCATGTATCAGACCAAATTTGGGGTATGTTTTGGTCCACTTGTTGAAATCCTCCTTGCCTTTCACTTCCCTCATGAACAGAATCCAATGGCACCACTGGTCTCCTAGACCCATTTGGAGAGGGCTCCTCTGATGTGCATCATCCCTTCCCTTCCACAGATAATATTCTGTCTATTGAAGGAGTGTGTCCCTTATTCCTGCTGGGTTTTCCAGCTTCTTAATTATCTTCCCATGTGGTACAGTATTAGATGCTTTCTGTCTGTCCAGATGCAAACAATCAAATCAGCCTTCACCTTTGTCCAAGAACTCACTATCTTTCTGAAAACAAAGAGGCTTGTTATACATACTTCCTTTCCCTAAAACTGCTGTTTCTCACCTAGATCATTTCTTGCCTGCAGAAAGTCATCTATTTACTTTATTGACTATCTCTAGAAGTTTACAGATCACATTCTTCATTGACATTGCTGTATTTCAGGGCCTTTTCCTGGTTTCCTTTCTGTTAAATAGGAATGATGTTTGTCCTTTTCCATTCTCTTGATGCTCTGCATCTCTCCAATTATGTCCTGAACAGTATTTTGTGAGGTTTATCTTGGACATCTATATACATTTTCAGCACATATTGTGAAATATCATCAGAATCATGTGATGTGTGTGGATCAAGACCTTTTAGTATTCTTTCAATGTTTTTTATAGATTTATTTCATGCTTGATTGCCATTTCCTGCATTAGTTAGGAATTGCCAGGGATAACTCTCGTCATATGCAGTGCACCAAAACCACAGCCCCCTATCCACAACCAGACCTTTCCTTGGTGTTCACAGGCCACTTAACATGCCCTGGTTTAGTCCATTGACAACATGTCACTCCCTATATGCCACATCATTCCAGTTCACTTTATCCCCTGCAAGTCTCTCCTCCTCCTACATGTTCAGGACCCAAGCACCCCAAATCTTTTATATATATCTTAACATTTTCTAAAATATCCTCCTAATTTCATGTCACTTGTGATGGGGCTTGTTATTCAGTTCCTCTCACATCTTTACATCATTCTCACCAGTTCTCTCTGCCTGATTAGCTGCTCTTTAACCAAAGACTGACTTTTGATGAATATATGGAAGAGTTTCAGACCTATCGTATCCACAGTTTTCTTTTCAGATTTTCTTTGTTTTCCTTTCTTATCCTGATGTACTTGTCTGTTGCTTTATTGCACTTTGCAAATGGTGGCTGATAGGAGTGTGTCTGTATCTTCACCAGTGCACATCTTGTATCTCCATTGCTTTTATACATCTGTCGTTAAATGGTTCTTCTTTCTTACCATTCCTTCTGTATTCAAGGCTAGAGGTACCCATGTTCCTTCTCTTTCATTGTAAATTTTGCATAACTTCATAGCACAAAGCCCTGGTGTCTGGCTACTGAGCTCCATTTCCCAGTTTGTGTTACCACAGAAATTGATTAGATTTGTGTAGTTTTCATGATTATAATTCCTCTTTGTGTCTTGTTCCACTTCTGCTCTTTTAATGTCCTTATTTTTCATGTAGTGAAACTTGAGCATTACATGATCGCTTTTTTCCAGTTGATGTATCTTATATAATATTCTTGATAATTGCTATTGTGTGGGAAGATCAAATATAGTAATGATCAAGTACCAGTCTTTTTCCTTTTATTGTGCTCACTGACATGTTGGTATAGGAAATTTTCAAGTATACATTCTAAAGACTTGGGAGCTGTGTCTCCACAGCTCCCTTTTACCATAAGAATCTGAATTTCCCTGTTATCAGTACTTTACCATCTCCTGACATGAGTGTTTTATGGCTTCATGGACCATCCTGATGGTTCTCTCATTGTTATCTTGCAATGTTTTGGCCTGAATATTTAGGAGGGTGAGAAGTGTTCATTGAATAAAAAGAACTTTACCAGTGCTGCATAGTATAGTTTACTAGGATTTAGGTACTGGTAATGAACTTAAGTGGGTAGGTGAAATGGTAAGGTAAACCATGGAGTAGAGTGTAATGCTTGCCTGTGGATGGTAGGTTCTGGTTTCAGTACATTGTACATGACTGCTGGAGACTAGATGTTTGTAAATGATATTGTTTGTATGTTTTCCTGATGCTTTATTGCAGAGGGGGAAAATTTAGTTGAATATGATTAGAAAATGTATATTTAATTCTGGTAATTGTAGTGGCATCTGAGGTTTGGTTAGGTGGGATCCATGAGCAGAATCCCATGGGATATGGGTTAAGGTAAGTCAGGTATAGTACATTAAGATGAGGGGGGTTCTATGGATGAAATCCTATGGTTAGGAATTATGTTTGATATGTTAGTGTTGGTTTTTCAGTTTATAAAACCACTTTTCTGTGTCTGCTTTTGTTGGTTCAACACTTTAAAATGTTTTCTAAGGGGTCTACACATATCAGAATTTTTTTAGGACAAGAAAATTATGCTTTTGGGGATGTGCTTTTTCTCTCAGTCTGTGGATAGTTTTTTATGATTTTGATAGAAAGATTTAATGGTTCTCTTTGGTTTTATTTAATGTACTGTATGGCTGTTAGCATACAGTTCATTTGCTTTTGTTGATACCACATTTTTCCTTTTAGTCTTATGCATTTGATGTAAAGTGATCTCTTATCTCAGATTTATTTGTTCAGCTAATATTTTGAGCTGCTATCACTTCTTTTCATAAAATTTTTCCCATTTTCCCTATTGAGTGCAGTGTCACTTTATTTTTGTACTTTTTGATACATAGTTAAATTTAAGATGAATTCCATTCCAGATTCTATACATCTGCTAAGATACGTCCACCGTGATATCAAACCAGACAATGTTCTACTAGATGCAAATGGCCATATACGACTCGCAGACTTTGGGTCGTGTTTACGGCTTCAGGAAGATGGGACTGTACAGAGCAATGTAGCTGTAGGGACACCCGATTATATATCTCCAGAAATCCTCAGGGTAAGTTTTGACTTGATCTCATTTATTTTCATTACTTTATTTATAGGAGTTATAGGAGTTTGAATACTTTTTTTTTTTAGATATTGGTTTTATGATATTAAAGCAGTCTTAAGTAAGACAAAAATATTGTTTCTGAAATTAATCTTGAGTATTCTTTATCAGCCTTACTTACAGAATAGTCACTTGTCATCCATGTTATAGAGTATTGGATATTGATTATTCGACCACATCCAAATGTAGAATATTGGATCTTAATTATTGCACCACTTAACAAGGCGCATGATAACTAATTCATATGCAAATGTTACCTGTTAGTAAAGAATGTTGACAGGACTATTCATTCCCATAGGCCATGGGAGAGGGACAGGTTTGTTGACAGCAGTCGTTCATTCCTTGATGATTCGTGTGCCGTAAGTCCGTGTGGTGACTGGACAATTCGGGATAGCATTAAGAGGCTGAGTGGCTTGAGCAACCCCATAGCTGCTTTGTGCTTCAACACTTAATGGTTCAGGATGATATAAATGACCATAATTACACATGATGGGTTTTAGCACTGACTGTGTTGAGTGAGATTGAAGCATTTTGTTTCTAATATTGTGATTTTGATTTAATGGTGATCTATATATTGCATTGTATCCTCTTGTTAATCTTTGGCATTAACTGCTAGTGCCTCATTAACAAGTTGAATGTGAGGAGGGCATGCTGTTCTTGAGGATCATTCAAATACTTTGCTTTTCAATAGAAATTGTGTTGGATGTACACACCGATAATTCATATCATAACTAGTTTTTTGTTCACTCATTGTTTAATCATAATTTTGATGAATGATTAGAAACAATTTGAAAAGGGCAAGAGATAATTTCTTTTTCAAAATGAAAATCAGATACTACTTACAATAGTGGTTCTTTGTGAGAGTTGAAGGTTCCTAATTGGACAGTCCTGAATAGAAGTGCAAAATTTAAAAGACATAGGAATCACTGTCTAATAAGGAAATAAACATTCTCAGGATTGATAACTAAGTACTGTTTTTCATAAATATTGATCTCAGCAGCACACATATCAGAAATTAATTTTGTTTGGGATAATGGAAAAAGAATACTTCCCTCTTTAGAAGGTGACTAAAGGGGGCAAGGAGTTGGGGGAGCAGGAAAACCTTTCCTCCTTGTATTTTGATTTTTGAAGACTGGAAAAGGAGGAGGAACTAAGTGACAGATGCGTATCATCCTCAAAGGCTCAGGCTAGGATGTCTAAATCTATTTGGATGTATCCAACATGAGAAGAAGTTAGAGATGGGTAGTATATTTGAGGAAGGTAACTTCGATGTTTTGGCTCAGAGTGAAACAAAACGTAAAGGGGATTGGGGAAGAATGGTTTGGGAATGTCTTTGGGGTAAAGTCAAGAGCGACTATGAGGGTGAGAGCTAAGGAAGGGATATTTGTGGGAATGTGTTAAAGAGTGTAAGAAAGTGAGTGCCAGACTGATATAGGTAAAAATGAAAGTGGTGTATGTGCAGTGGGTGAGTATTAGTGCTTATGCACCTAGAAACAAGAGGAATAAGGAAGAGAGGCAAGTGTTTTGGTAGAGGATGTGGGTCAGCAGTTTTGTCTGCAGTTTTTGTGCTGGGGATTGAGTATTAGTGATGGACAATTTGAATTTGAGAATAGGTAATGTGGATAGGATATGATTGGGAGCATGGAGTACTTGATGTTGTGAATGAAAATGGTGAACAGTTCGTTAATTTGTTTGCTGAAAAGGGTGAGTGATTGAAAATACATGTTTTTAAAAGAGGGTTAGTAGTGGGAGTGGGCATGGCCACAAATGGAACCATAGAAGTGGAAGTGAGTCAGAAAATAGGTGAGTGGCCAAAGGTTCTGGGAGCAGTGAAGAATGTATGGAAACAGGGAATGTTATCTAGGAGGGCTGAGATGGGTATCTTTGAAGGAATAGTAATCCCGAGAATATTATGTAGATCTGAGGCATTGACTATAGATAAGGTTGTATGAATGAAGGTAGATGTGTTGGAAACGAAATGTGGTGTGAGGTGGTTTGATTAAGTAAATTATGTGAGGTTGAGAGAGAGGTGTTAATAAAAAGAGTGTGAATGAAAAAGCTAAAGAGGGCATGGTAAAATGGTTTGGACACATGAAGAGAATGAGTGATGAAAGCTTAACAAAGAGGATATATGTATTAGAAATGGAAGGAACAAGGAGAACAAGGACACCAAATTGGAGATGGAAGGATGGAGTGTAAAAGAATTTGAAGGATCAGGGCCTGAACATGCTGGAGGGTGAAACACATGCATAGGATAGAGTGAATTGGAATGATGTGGTAAACTGGGGTGTACGTGCTGTCATTGGACTAAACCAGGGCATGTGAAGCATCCAAGGTAAACCTTGGAAAGGTTTGTGGAGCCTGGTTGTGGATAGGGAGCTGTGGTTTCAATGCATTACACATGACTAGCTAGAGAATGGATGTGAGCAGATGTAGCCTTTATTCATCTGTTTTTGGCACTACATTACTTATGTGGGTAATGGCAATCAGGTACGAAAAAAAGGGTTATTAGGAAAGTTGGTAAAGGGGGGCATTATTGGATTACATACTAATTAAGAGACCCATAGGTGTGAATTTGCTAAGAGCAACAGTTGTTAGGATGTCGGGTCATTACTTCATGTAGACAGGAATGAGTGTTTGTTAGGTAAAGGGCTAATTATATGATTGGGAAGAGAGCTGCTTAAATGAGTGAGCTTGGAAAGGAGGCTTGTAAGAAGAGGTAGCAGGAGAGATTGAGTGAAGAATAGGGAAAGGTGAGATTGAATAAACTATGGGGGTTGGTGAGGAATGGGAGGTATTCAGGGAAGCATTGTATGTACAAAAGAAGAGTTTGGGATGTAGGTGGGAGGTGGACTGGTACGAAAGGGTACTAAGTTGTATGAAGAGGAATTCAAGTTGCCTCGTGAAATAGAAATGAGAAATGTGGAAGTGCAATTGATTGTTGGGTGTACAAGAGAAAGTGGTAGGAAGTTAAAAGGAAGGGTTGGGCTGACAGAGAGGACAAACAAGAGTTAGGGTTTGTGAGTATCTGCAGACTTCAGGAAAAATAAGATGTTTTAGAAGGATGTTGGTACTGTCAGAAAAACAAATGAACAACTGGGAACATCAGTGAAGTGGGGAAATGGTAATAGGTAGAATTGAGGTGAAGAGGAGATGGTGTATTTTGAAGTATTATTGAATTCATTTGATGATTTTGTGGCATACTTAAGATGTTTTGGATAGACAAGTATTGAAGTGAGAGTCATGGAAAGTGTTTTGATGAAAAGAGAGGCGGTGAAAACCTTGCTGCAAAGTGGATGAATTGGATGGGATTGCATAGTAATTTCATAAGAAAGGGGTGATTGTGGTGTTGATTGGATATTTAGAATTTCCCAATATTATGTGCATGGCTTGTGGAGAGGTTGTTGATAGATGGCAGAATGCCTGTTTAGTGCCACTGTGTAGAAGCAAGGGGAATGAAAGTGAATGTTTAGATTACAGCGGTGTATGTTAGTTAGTTGAGTGTACCTGGTCAGTTGTATGAGAAAGTTGTGATTGAAAGGGTGGTGGCAGGCACAGAGGTTCAGATTAGGGAGGAATAATGTGGTTTCAGGAGTGGAAGAGGGTGTGTTGATCAGATATTTATTTAAAGATTGTGTATGCGAAACACATGAAGAGAAGGACTTGCATGTGGCATTTGTAGATCATTCAAAAGATTGTAGGATTGATAAAGATGCTATGGAGGGTGTGGAAGCAAAGCTGCTAGAAGCAGTGAAAAGTTTTTATCAGAGTACATATGTGGAGAGTAAGAAGAGAGCAATGTAATTGGTTCAGGTGAAGGTGGGTTTGTGGTAGGTATGTGGGATTTCACTATGGCTGTTTAATTTGTTAATGGATGGGTGGTGAGGGAGATGAATGCAAGGGTCTTGGAGATAGGAGCAGGTATGCAGTCTGTTAGGGAAGAGAGGCCTGGAAGGTGAGTGAAAAAATGCAAAAGCTAGTTTCTCAGTTTGGGAGAGTGAGCGAAAGGAAAAGTTTAGAGTAAATGTGAATAAATGCAAGGATATTAGATTTAACTGAGACTTGAATGGAGAAAACTTGGAGGAAGTGGAGCATTTTAGATATCTTAGAGTGGATACAGCAGTGATTGGAACCATGGGAATCATGAGTCACAGGGTGGGTGAGGGGGCAAAGATCTTGGATGCATTAAGAGCTCACTGTCTTTAGGGTAAAGATGGCTATGTTTGATGGTATAATATTCCCATTGATGTTGTATGGATGCAATGTGTGGGTCTTAGATATGTATAGAGAAGAGGGTGAATGTGCTGAATATGAAATGTTTGAGAACTATATGTGGTTTGGGTAGGGTTGATCATTAAAAAATATGATAAGGAGAGGTATGGTAGGAAGAGGAGTATGTTAGAAGGACATATGAAGAGTATGATTGATGTGGATGAATTAGAGGGTATACCTGTGAAAAGTAGAAGACACCATAACCATATCATTCACTAAGTAAAAGGTGATTTTTTCTACCAACTGATCAGTCAGTCACTTCTTGATGAATGTAGGCCACCCATCATTCCATTATTTTTCTTAATATTTGATTAATGTTTAACACTTTAAACTAATTAAGAATCTACTAAAGAGAACTGTGTTGAAATGATAAATGATTAAATGCAGTTTACCTTGTCATTCACTAATTGTAAGATAAATCTTTTGAAAAGTAGAATGACTGGGACTTAAGGAGAGGCAAGGTAGATTTTTCCTATAGTTTTCAGAATATATCTTTAGTTATTTGGGAAGAAGCTGCTGAAAACACTTGTGTAAGACCTACACCACTGAAAAACTATATACAAATATCCTATCTTTCACTGAATAGATGATTAGTGTTTTAAACTAATCACTCGTGTCAGTGAATGCACCACCCATTTTCCCATTAGTTCTTTTATCATGCAATCCATTTTTAGACTATGAATTAGCCAAGAACTTGCTAAAGAGAATCATTTTGAAAAAATATAAGATATATGCAGTATACCATATTTTTTAACAAGTGTGTGATAAATCATATGAATGGCAGAGCAATCATGACCCTAAGAAAAGCTGTTTAAATTTTCTTGTATGTTTTTGAATATATGCATGAGTAATACTACATGAATTAGGTAAAAAGCTAATGAAGAGACTTGTGAAGAAAAATTATATAGAGAATATAATTGACCCTGTCATTCACCAAGTAAATGATGAGTGTTTTGAACCGAAACGAGTGATCACTTGCCTCTTTTTTTTTGTTATTTTTTACATGTAACTAAATTTTAGTGCATGAATTAGCAGAGACATACTAAAGAGAAAGATTATTTTGAACTAAACGATTGTCGCCCACCTTACATATGAATGCACCGCCTTTTTTTTTTCATAATTTTTCATATGTAATTATTTTAGTGGAAGAACTCATTAAGAACTAACCATAGAGAACTATTGGGAAGTATATGGAGAAGATTCAAAGTGCTCTACCATTCACCAAGTATCAGAAGAATGATTTGAAAGAAACAGCAGATGTACTGTAATCATGCTGAAAATCATCAAGCATTTTCACCTTTTCTTTCATATTAGAAATCTTCCTTTTTATTTGAAGGGAGTGGGATTACACTCCTTGAAGGGTACTATACTGGAAGCTTAGGTTGAGGACATGCAGGGATACATGGGTGCAAATGTAGAATTATGCCAGTGGCAGCTGTTACATCTTTACTTAGTGAATTCTGGCAGAGTACTTACATGATAGACAGTGTAACTTGGGAGTTTGGGCAGTGTGACATTAGTTGTCTATGGGACAGCCAGTTGTGTTCACATTGTATCATCATTGCTCATTTTATGATCACAAGATGGAAGTTTTTAGGTTCTTGCCTATATTAATTTTCATGCATCAAGTGTCGCTATTTCCTGACCCACCTGTATACATATATATTTATATATTGACAATTCCAGTGAACAGTATGCCTTTCTCGTGTATTTATTTTATAACTTCATCTGACCTTTGGTGCCTAAAGTTTCTGAACATATCAGTGTGTCTGAAATTACTTAAATGTTGCATAGCATTGAAGATGGACTTCTTGAATGTTGTCCTCTGCTCACTCCTTACTCATCAAGGTCAGTATTTGGAATGTAGATCATTGTGTGGATTTAGTTTGATTGTTACACCTTATCTTTGATTACTTGTTTTCCTCTGGCTAATATACAAAGAAGCCATACAGAACAATAAAACAAAAAGAATGGAGAGAATGAGCTTGGTGCTGAAACCAACACAATGGCTTGATAGTAAATAGAATGGAGCTACTAGGTTAAGCGAATGTATCTTGACCTAAACTTAACAAGTATTTTGTCTGTCATGAAATACTAAGTGGAATAATTTGGAATGCTGATTTCCATATATTCTTGTCTGGTTTATTGGTAGGTTTTGGGTTTAGGGTTATATTTTCTGTTTATGTAACGAATTTCTCATTGCTTATTGTTAGTATTCAGTGTTAGAGAGTTGAACCTCTGTTATTATAAAGATAGCTGCAAGGGTTATATTGTAAAAGAATGACTTTGTTAAGTTAGAGAGAATGTTTGTTTCCTTTGCATGTTGTTAGTTCTCGGTATTAGAGGTAAACCTATGAAATGCTATGTTTAAGGCCCCAGGGATGCTTTTATGCTATCTACCACTGAATTAGGTGGCATATTACTTAGTGAAAAGAGAACTTAGCTGAGGACTTGCACATGACAATGAGCATCAGCTCTGAATATACATTGTGAACAAAGCCTCTTTTAAACCCTAATGACCTGCAGGATCAAACCTTGGTCTCCATGGGTTATTATTGCAGATCTTTATCCTTCCACCATGTTGCTGTTTTGTAGTTACCAACATATGTCAATGAAGTATTGGAGAAGTTGTGTTAAATATTATCCGGTAATAGCAGTGGTAACTCCTTTGAATGGGAATTAGAAAAATTGTATTTTAGAAATAACATAGCATGGGACTTAACGTAGCTCAAGACTTATGAGTAAGATTTCTAATGAGTACACCAGGTGCCTTCTACTTTCTCCCCAAACTCTGTATGGACTGTCTGTCAGGCTTGGTAATGGATATACCAGCTCCAGAGGCTGCAAGAAGATAATAGTTTAATGTTCTAGATTGCCACTAATATCTTATGACCTGTCCAAATTTTGAGTGAGTTTTATTGCCAGTCATATAAATGTCACACAAGTGATTCATGAAGTTATGCCCTCAGTAATTTGAAATTATCATTATGTATCTTACATTTAAATTTCTCTACTTGCTGATCAAATTAATTAATTGAAAATTTCTCATTTTTCCTTGTAGAGTATGGGAATGCTTGTGGCTTTATTAAATTGATAACCTGAGGAATTCATTTCAATAATAAATCATTACTTTCTAAGTTTGTTGATTATTTTGTCTTGTGCATCCATGCTTACTATGACTAATTTTTTCTTTACAATCTCAGGCAATGGAAGATGGCCAGGGGCGATATGGTCGGGAGTGTGATTGGTGGTCGTTGGGTGTGTGTATGTATGAGATGCTGTTTGGAGAAACCCCTTTCTATGCAGAATCATTGGTAGAAACCTATGGAAAAATAATGAATCATAAGGTCAGTTTTTTCTTCTTCTGCACTGATGGATCAGAAATGAGAAAGTTTCTATCAATCATACATTACATGATTTAGAGATGATTTTGTACAAGATTTTGTTTTATTATTGTACCTCTGTCAGTCTGTTTGTCTATATCTCTGACATTCACTTCCTCTTGGAATGCCATCAAGTTGGTGGCCATAGCAAAAACGTGTCCAGTTATCTGTCCCAATATTCCTCCCTTGCATATATCATTCCATGCATTCTTCCACCATGTCTCTTTCTCCAGTAGCTTTCCACTCTTATCTCCCCATGATGCAGTTTACCTTCCTCTCAAACCATCTCTTTTAATTGGACTATCATATGTACTCCTTTTAAACTCATCTTGCATTCATTCTTTATGCCTAGATCACCTTAGAATATTATGTTTTACCCACTCTACCACTTCGGAATTCCTTCCCTGCATTGCTAGCCATACCAAACTTCTCATACATCCCATCACTTCTTTCTTCATCCCATGTACTCATACCACAAACTCCTGTCATATAGCTCATTTTCATAGCCTGGATTCTCAACCTCAGTTTTGGCTGCATAGGTCAGGGTTAGGAAGACTGTTCTTGCCCTTAAACTATTCTTCATTTCCATAATTACTCTCTATCCCTCATTATTCTGTTAAGGGACCCGGTGACTCTTGTACTTAGTACTGCTCTCTCTCCCTTATCTTTCTTTCCATATCACCAAACTTTCACAAGATAACTCCAAAAACTTAAATTCTGTCACCTCTTGCATGCTTTCTCCCTCCATACCTGTAATGCAGTTTAGTACATTTTCTTATGTCACTCTGAAGTGCTTTACAAAATCTATACTTTCACTGTATTCTTTTCAAACACCATTACCTTACTTTTATTCACATTTACCTTCAGTTGCTTACACTTAAACACACCATAAAACTTATATACAACCTTCTGCAACTCCTATTCACTCTCAGCAAACAACACAGTATTATCTGCAAACAGGCTTGTCTCTAGCTACCATACCATATAGACCAAAATGAACATGGAAGGGAATACAGTTACTGCAACATGAGAGTTATCTTTCACTTTCTGAGACACTTAGAATCCCATTCCCCTTTTTTTGATCATCAATACAGCTTTTGTGGTTTAAGGACTAATGATGATCTCTTTTATTTGACTCACCTGTGGTACTCCTCTCTCAAGGATTTTGGTGAATCATTTGTTATAGCTACTGATATCTCAAAAGCACTTGATAGAGTGTGGCACAAGTCTGCTTTCTAATCATACATCCTTTGATTTTGTTGTCGATGGAGCAAGTTATTCTGTCAGCTGTGGTATCCCATAGCATTCTGTCATGTTACTTACCCTCTTTCTTCTTTCCATGGATGATGTTCTGTCATCATATGTTAACTGAGTATCACCTTCCTTTGGCCATCCTCCTATGTCCACTGTGATATTGACCTCTCCCTGTTTTGCTGGTATTATTTTGGCAACTCCTCATGTAAGCTGTTTGTGTGTATCGCTGCCACCAAGGCTTGGACCAGTGGCATGTGCCTTCCTGCTGCTTCCCATAATTTGTGTATAGAAACTGTGCACTTGAGAACTAGTTTCTGTATAGAAACTGGGCACTTGAGGACTGACCTTTATGATACCTCCACCTCTCCTTTCATTAATGTTTCCTTCTTCCTATAGCCTTTCTACCTGTGCTAGTCAGTTTTAAAAACATCTAAGGAACTCTGATGTATTTCTTCATTTTTTTTCTTGAATTCTACATTATTTTGATTCAAGATGGCCATGATTAGGGCATGTTTTGCCTGTATCTTGTGGAACTATGAAAGGATAAAATTGTCACCAAAAACAGACATGGAACATATTTCTTGGGTTAGCTTTTTGATATTGTGTATACCTCCATCATGATATGTTGACATTTGACCCAAGCTTTTGATGATTGATTTCAATAATTTTACCATCGCAGGCCTTGTGTGATTTTGATAATTTTATCATCTCAAGCCTTGTGTATTCATACTCGTTGCATTATGTTTTTGAGAGAAATTGAAATCTTCATTGATATATTGTAATAATGTTTACAAATGCCATTTTGATGTATGTTTCCTTTTGTAACTACATGGAAGAATTTGAATTTTTCCAGAATTGTTTTGATTTTCCAACCGATTTAGGCTATGAAGTCACTGAAGAGGCAAAAGCTCTTATGAGACAACTTATATGTTCATCAGAGTATCGATTAGGCAAAAATGGCATTAATGATTTCAAGGTATGTGCTGTCCTCACTTTAGTCTCTAATGTTTTTTTGTAATGTTCATTTGTCAAGTCTTTACTTAGTTAAATTGATTAGATTTGATTCCAGATATTGATGTGTCTCTGAGATGTACATTAGTGTTTAGAAGTTTTTGCTTGTGTATATCCCTACAGATTAGTCACATATATTCATTTTTTTTAAGCAGCTTATACAGGGCTAATGGAAACTTTGACTTTTCCAGAATCATCCATGGTTTTCTGGCGTAGAGTGGGAGACGATAAGAGATAGCCCTGCTCCTTATATCCCAGAAGTGTCCAGTCCGACTGACACAAGTAATTTTGATGTCGATGACTCAGAGGCTCGGAGTCAGGATGCTTGTCCTCCTCCTGCAAATGCTGCCTTTAGTGCTCTACATTTACCTTTTGTGGGCTTTTCATTTACTCAGGGAAGGTAAGAATTCATAGCATGCATTGATTTCTTCATAAGTGAATGAAAGGTTATTTGTTGTCGGTCTGAGTAATCACGAATCAGGATTGTTTCTAAGTTATCCCAGTTATCTAGGGTCCCTAATGAGTGATTTTTAATGGAAAGACATTTTTCAGTAGCGACATTCAAGAACTGTGGTACAGATTTGTAGAACAACATTAAGCCCTTGCAATAACAACAGATGTGAGGGAAATTGATATTTTTTACATAATTGTTTTCTAGTAATGAAATGTTTAAATTATATTCTAAAGTTTTCCAGTTGTAATACTATTTACAATGATATGAAAGCAAAATATTAGGTTCTTATTGTATTTCAGTGACTGAAGTGTCTCCTCAAAAGGAACACCATGTTTTCATGTTCTTAATGTGCATAGAAATGAGTTCTGCTTGTACTGCCATGAAGATATGTAATATAATGGCTAAATACATCAGCAAACATAGATTCACATACTGAAATAAACTTACTTTGAAAGATTTGCAAACTGTTTGCTAACCCCCCCCAATCACAGTCCACCACCCCTAACTACCTCAAGCCCCTATCACCAGCATTTTTAGTAAACACCATGAAATATCATGACATTTGCCATTGAATTGGCAGCATTTGTTAAATGAGTCTAATTTACATTATGAGAGAGTGGTATATTGATGGTGAGCTGTTTTGAGTATAACCCATACATAAGAATCAGGTTGGGTAAGTTTGTGATCAGGAACATAACCTACCTTATCACATGGGTTTCAATTGCTCATCTGTGTTGGGAAGTGTTGGATGAATGGAAAGCTACTTAGTGGAATGGGGAGTTTTTACCAGGAGAGTGAGGCATGTGTGCTGGTAGGAAAGTATATGTTTAAATGGTTCCTGTTGAAGGTTGATTTGCATCAAAGATATATTATGTCACTTTGGCTGTTTAATCTGTACATGGATGGTGAGTGAGGTAAGTGCAAGCTTTGATGGTATACTCCAGAGAGAAGCAATTGGAGCTGGTGACAGAGTTTAAGAGATTATTTGAAAGAAGAAAGTTGAAGTGAATGTGAACAAAAGTAAGGAAATGAAATGTAGCAGGTGAGAGAGAGTTTGGTTTTGCACTTATCCACAATATTGTTATTTTCCTTATAATTTTTCCCGTACCCTTTTTTTTTTTTCAGGTATGGTCTTAAGAAAAACTTTTGTCTGTGAAAAAGAAAAAAAAAATGTTAGGGAATTAATGAAAGGAAAATAGAGTATTCTTTCTTTCATACCCTTTTGCTTTTTCCTTCTTCAGCAAAGTAGTGTCAGGAACAGATGAAGAAATGTGCTTCTTTGATTTCTTCCTATCACTCTTCTTTTGGAAAGTAATGACACATGATTTCTTTAATCAGAAAAAGCTTTTGGAAAGTAATGACACATGATTTCTTTAATCAGAAAAAGTTCAGGATCAGATGGAATTCCTCAACAAGACAGAAACATCAGTAACAAGACCAATGATGTCATTATTGAGGCAAAGTCTGGATTAAAGCAAAATTGCAGACATTTACTATTTGGCACATGTAACAGCAGTACACAAATGAGAATTGAAACTAAACCTTAATAGTAAAGACCAGGTAGCTTGACTTTTGCATGTAATATAAGTTTTTGAAAGAATGATGAAGGGACATGTTGTAGACCATCTGATCAAGACTAACTATATGAACAAAGGCCAGAATGGGTTTGTGCTAGGAAAAAGTATGCAAACCCACTCATTGGCTTAGTACAATGATACGTGAAAGTGTGATCCATTGCAAAAAAATGTACGCTGTCTTTTTTTCTTTGAACAAGTATTTGACAGAATAAACTATGGAACTTTCTAGAGAGAGTAGCTAAACAAAACTTAAAGGGTAAGATAGGAAGATGGATTAATGAGTTTCTAACAGACAGAAAGTTCAAAGTGCTAGCATATGGTATGTGTGAGGAGGAAGATGGCCTATTTGGGATACCTCAGGAAACGGTGTAAGCTTCATAACTCTTGATAATATTGATATTAGGCATTGACATCTAAGTAAAGCAATCTGAGGAGCTGTGCTGATGACACCATAGTAAACAAAATGATTAGACCTGATTAAAAGGAGATGCAAAAAGATGTAGATGCAGTGTACAAGTGGGGCAGAAGTGATATGATAGATTTCAGCAAGTAACTTATTGAACAATGAAGAATACCTTAGTGGCAACATATTAAGGCCCAACAGAGAAAGGCATAGATAGAAGAACAAATAAAAGATCTGATTTCTATAATAAATGAGAATTATATTTCAGAGAGTGTATTGAGAAGTTAACATTAAAAAGTCAAGTGATTATAATATATGATGTCCATATAAGCAAAACTGATTGCTGCTGTATTGTATGGTCACCAACAGAACAAGTAGAAATAAAAAAATTAATGAGAATTCTGAGAATTCATGAGAAAAATTGAAGTGATGGAACATGAATTACCATGAAAGGCTGAAAGAAATGCAACTCCATATCCTAGAAAGAAGAGGGGAGAGATATATGATAATCTTTGCTTGACAGGAAATTGAAGGTATTTGAAAAAAGTGTTAAACCTGAAAGCCTTTCAGCGAGGAAGAAAAAGAGATATTAAGTCTGATAGAATACCATAGAGCATACAGAAAATAAATGAAGATATGTGACAGTCCAACCAGGGATCTCGGATGGCTATTCAGTATACTGTCAGGAGAAATAAAAAATTTGCTGAGGAAGCTCAAGGAATTTTTGAAATAATATGTGGCATGGTTGAAATCAGTCCCAGATGAATCAAGAATAGATAATTATGTGATGCAGGTGGCAGCTAGGAAGGACGGTATTCTTAAAGAAAGATTTGTAGTGAGCACTTTGTGCTAGCCCTACCATTATGGCTATATCTCCTTTAACAGTCAGATGACACATAGGTAGGATTCTTTCTTCCCATCCCCCATGATTAGAATTAGAATATAGACTAATGAATGTGATATTGATTTCTAGAAATATTACATTAGAGTGGTTTGCTGTATGATTAAGTTCACCGAAGTGAAGTAAAATTGTAAGGACAAATGTTTCTTTGTAAGTTTTGTGTACCAGTAAGTAGTGAAGTTCTTTTGATCAAAGTAATGAATCTAGGACCTTTGTAATTTATAATTAACAATGATTTAATGTGGTATCTAGTTTATTTTGCTATTTATTTAATATAACCTTTAGGAACTTAAACATTTAAGATTAATACTATCCCATTTTCAGCCAAATCAGTGATAAGGGATGTTTGTTAACCCTTTCACTGACCACATCAGTAACAGTTGGGACCTCATGTGATGTGATATCCTTTGAAAGACGGATGAAAAGTCTTGAGACGGAAAGCAGAGAATTGGTGAAGATATCAGATAGGTTAGATGGAAATGCAGGCTCACCTTCCAATGACGAAGTTAAGAAATTAGTTGAACAAGTGCAAGCTCTTACCAAACAAAATCAAGGTTTGTAATTCTACTTGCTGTCCCATTAGCGAGTTAGTATTAGGTTGATAATTATGGCTGCTGTTATCTAGTGATTAGTGTATAACATTTTTTTCCCAGCTCAAGAAAGTGAGCAATGTGCATATAATTTGTGATATGAAAAAAGATGTATGGGCATCACTTTTAAGGAAGGAGTATATGTGATTGGGAAATGTACAAGAGAAAATGGCTTGAAGTCAAGAGGAAGATGCAAGGGCTGAAAAAGAGGACAAATGTGAGCAGGGGTGAGCGAGTATCAGCAGACTTCAGGAAGAATAAAAAGAGGTTAAGGAAGAAGGCAAATGGGTGAAAAAAAGAGAACAGTTGAGAACATCAGTGAAGGGGGCATATGGTAACAGGCTGAGAAGAGGTGAAGAGGAGATGAAGGGAGTACTTAGAAAAATTTTTGAATGTAATTAATGATAAAATGGCAGATTTAGGGTGTTTGGGTCAGGGAGGTATGAAAAGTGAGCGAGTCATGGCAAATAGCTTGGTGAAAAGAGAAGAGGGGGTGAAAACCTTGGTTAAGGTAGAATCTGGCAGTGTGATATGTTTGAAGGTGCAGTGATTGCAACAGTGTTGAATGGGTGTCTTCAAACATACACTCTCTCCTTGTCATTACAACTGGACAATACTTAAACTCATGCACTGCCTTCTTCGTAACTCTAGATTTTCAAGCAGTGAGTGCTATGTGCTAGCCCTGCCTTTTGGGAAAATGGTGTGAGCAGTAGATAGAAGTAGTAGGTAGGAACATTTAGGGAGGCACATTAGATAGAAGTAATCATTAGGAACATTAGGTAGGAGCCTCTGCAAAAATACAGACAGAAAACAGGAGATATCTTTGTATTTGTCCTTTTTCCCTTTTAGCTGAAATTGGTTGTCTTTATTTAAATTTGCAGTTGGTATGGCCCAAGGTAGGAAAATGCATGGATGCAGAATTATTATTAATGTAGTATGCCCAATGATCAGTTATGCACTAGCTATTGAGCACTTTTATTTTTCCAACAGAATTATGTTATGAATCATCTAGCTTAAAAAGACGAGCAGCAGAGGGAGAGATTGAAATAGAGGCCAGAATTAAAGAAACAGAACGTCAAATGAAGATAGCAATCCAGGAGAAGGATAACATGGGAAGAGTAAGATTTATTTACTGCTTGAGCAGCTCTGTTATTCAATTTATTTTCCTGTAATTATGATAGTTCTTTCTAGCTTTTGAAGGACTGTATTTATACTTTCATTATGTTTTGAACAGATAAATCATTGAGGCAACTACTGAAATGTAAATTACATCATACAGCAAAAGTATGATAAATAATGTTGAAGCGGAGAACTAGTTGTGGGGGAAAAAATGACAATAACAATACTCATGATGTACTGTACATAAGATGAGCTGGGTTATTATGCAGTATCTGTCATGTGGGTTAACTTTTTTTTATCACAGAAATATATATCTTTTGTACAAATGTTATAGTTTCTGTGTATACATATCCACCAATTGGAATGGAGAGAAGAGTTAATGATAATGGATTATTTTCAGGCCTTTTTTTTTTAAATTTTTTATACCACTTACTTTTTAATTCTGTTTTCTTTTGTATGATATTGTAACTGTTAACTGTGTGTGGAAACAAAAGTAGGGGCCTATAGCAAGAAGGGAGGTAAAATTGGCAATGATAAGGTTGAAGGTAGGAAAGGCACCTGGAGGGGATGAGATTACAGCTATGTTGAAGTATGAAGGAGGTGTGATAGAGTTGGTGCATTTTATATGGAATTTAGAATGGAAGTAGGATTTATGTACCTGAGGATTCGATGAAAACTATTATTGTTCCTTTATTCAGAGGAAGATGTGCTAAGAATGTATGTACAATCATAGGGATTTAATTTTGTTAAGTATACATGCAGACATTATTGCCATAGCCACCCCCTTGAGGGAGTTCCAGCTGGAACAGATGTCAGAGATGTAGGTAGGTAGAATAAATGACTATTATACCAGGAAAACTGTTTATAAGAGATATGATTGAAACAGTAATGGAAGTGACAGAAAGCAGAGTAAATGAGGAACAAGGCAGTTTTAGGAAAGGTAGGAGATATGTGGATTAGATTTGTGTGGTGAGAATGACTGCGGAAAATTATGTAACGAAAGGTTAAAAGCTGTATGCAACTTTTATGGATCTGGAGAAAGTGTTTGTTAGAGTCAAGTGGAATGCTTTATGAGATGTGCGAAGGATATATGGGTTAGGGGGAGAACTGTTGGGTGATGTGAAAAACCTTTCATGGAGAAGCAAATGCATTTTGAAGTGAGAATAGAGAGTTGAGCAAAAGTTTTGGTATACATGTGGGTGTGAGGCTGGGCTGTGTGATGTCACTGTGGCATTTATAATTTTCTAACAAGGAATGAAGAAGGGGCCAAGTGAGGATATTTCCTCTAAGGCTCGGTCCTTTGTTCTTAACGCTACCTCGCTAATGCGGGAAATGGCGAATATGTATGCAAGAGTTTTGGAGAGAGGAGTGAGTATACAGTCTGTTGGGGAGGAGAGGGCCTAGAAAGTGAGTCAGTTGTTGTTCACCGATGATACAGCTCTGGTGGCTGATTCGAGGGAGAAACTGCAGAAGTTGATGACTGAGTTTGGAAATGTGCGTGAAAGGAGAAAGTGGAGAGTTAATGTTATGAGGTTCAGTAGGGTTGAGGGACAAGTTAATTGGGATGTAAGTTTGCATGGAGAAAAATTGGAGGAAGTGAAGTGTTTTAGATATCTGGGAGTGGACTTAGCAGCAAATGGAACCATGGAAGCAGAAG
>JAUTXX010102224.1:6021-16584 GCA_032273605.1 Panulirus laevicauda
ATTGCCATTTGAGGCAATTCTTTGTCAGCTGAGGAGTGGACATACCAAGTTGGCCAATGGTCACTTAGTACAGAGGAATCTTGCCCCAGTATGTGACACCTGCTGCTGAGATATTACTGTGGATTGTACAAATGGAATGCCAGAAATATACGAGTATCGGAAGCAGATACGAAATTATAGTAACATTGCAAGAATAATAAGTATTGAAGGAATTTAGACAATCATGTTAATGTAAACAGACTGATGAATTTTTAAAGAGCCAAAATATGTTCCATATATATAATTTCAAGATTTTAGAAATCTTAAAGAAGGCCACAATGTATAATTCTAATTAAATAGTTTAGAGTTCTTCCATGTCTTTTTCTTACTAAAAAGTGTTTATTAACCATTAAGTCTAGTTCTTTACAAATTCCACAATACCAAACCAAACAGTATCATATCCAAATGGCAAATAGACACAAACATTTTGAAAACCAGTAGAATGTTGGAGATATAGTGAATATGAAATATACCTTTTGGGTTAGCGAAAGGAAAGCTGAGAGGTAGGTATGTGTACTCTGAGAATGGGAAATGAAAGCTGGAAGGTAGGTATAAGTATTTAATGGAGTTGCATTTGTAGTGACGTTGACTGAAATACAGGTTAGCAGGACTTTTTGAGTGTACCAAGTAATAAAATGGATGAGAGACCGATTTGAATTATTTCACAAGTGCTCTTATACAATGTAAGGGTGAGCATGTAATGAGAGTTTCAAATCAAGGGATAGGATTAATGCAATGAATGTTTGTATTTCAACAATCATACATAAAACAGAGTCGATGAATTGCCAAAAGAATAGTAAAAGAGTCCTTAGATGAAGTAAGGTATGCACAGAATATTTACAGCAATGAAAAGTTAGATTGGAGGTTTGGGTTAGAGTATCATGAAGGTGTTAGGGTGTTATGGCTCCACTGTATGCTCTAGGGATTAATTAGGGGGGGTCTCAGCTGATACTGCATACAAAGAAGTCAGGAAAAAAGCTGAGAGGGCATCTGGTACTTTTGAAATGGACAAGACTGCAAGAGAGATAAAGGTTTTTGTATAGGGCTTTGGAAGAACTGAAGATTGAGAAGATTAGTGTGATTACCAACAAGAACAGGTATGTGGGATGTAAGAGGTAAATTTAATTATGGAATATTGAAATGTTGGCAAGTCTTCACAATCTAAAATTTTTGGAAGCTAATCTACTGAAATTGAGGCAAGAACAAGACTTTTGGGAGGGAGTCGATTTGTTGGCATTCCAAGGAAAGTAATGAAGTAAAAGGCATTTAAGCTCATGTGTGTGATATGATATTTAAGACGACATAGTATAATCATCTATGTTGTTTGGAAGTGAAACAAGGATATGCACTGACAAAATGAATGGGAGAATGCAAATGATTGAGATCGTTTGTTTTACGTAAAGTTTAGGTATAAATAGAGTGGACGGTGATGAGGTATGGAGAGAAAGAGAAAAAGGAGATTGTACTTGTAAGGTGATAAGGAGAGGGGTACATATGGAGGAATAATAGAGTATCGAGTATAACTGAGTATTGGAAAGAGAATACAAATAGAAAAGATTAAAAGAAACGAGTTTTTTAGGTGCGAAAGTTGTCACCAGGAAGGCATGCTGATTTAAGAATTACATAAGTCCCAAAATTCGTGGTCTTGTCTGCTGCAAATGTAAAAATAACTGCAAATCAGAAGAAATAACTATGGTACAATATCGGAACCGTGATTATAGGGTAAGTCCAGCAGATAATTGAGGTACCCCTTGTTGTGCCTTCTGCATTGATGTGAAACCAGTTGTGTTTCTTTAAGAGCGACTTGTTGGCTGTAAGATAACAGCAGAAATTGACATTGATCCGCATTTTTGCAGACAGTATAAAGAATATGTCACATCAACGCCTTTATAGGCGGACTGAAGCACAGACCACCACCTTACTACTACTGCACGCCAGTTTGCCATCAAGGACACACAGGCACTTAACAGCAATCTAGAAAGCAGGGAAAAAGTCATTGCTGAATATTTCACTTGAACAAATCACTAGATTTTTTTTTCAAGACCATTCAGTGACCTATTTCCACATGGTTACCATCATCATATTAGATCATTATCGGAAGGTTACTCCAGTCATTTTACGACGGTCATGATAGCAAAGTTACTTCGATCATCATAAGGTTATTGAAGCTGTAATGAATGCATTGCTATAATTACAAAGTCATACGCCGTGATGTATTCACTTCGTTATAAGTCAACTGCCTTTATATTAAACTGTGCTAGCACCATAATCAATCATCAGCAAGTTTGCGTTTATATTTACTACTTTATTACGAAATCGGTCATCACACAGAATCATATTGTTATCGTCTTCGTAACAGTCGCTGTTATAATTAATGCAGAAACCCACTGTCTGACGCCTTTGCTGACTACACGGTGACCTTCAGCGCCAAACTCCCGGTTTCTCTTGAAAATTACTACAATCACTTCAAAAGTTTTAGCCCGAGCTACAAACATCACCACCTTCGGAATGTATTATCTTTCACCTTAGATTGCTAACACCACGACAAACTTTTTCACTTTCTTGGACGTACATCATCATCATTATGAAGTCAATACCGGCATAAAGGAGTCAAGACGCAACGTTAGAGTATTCATTAAAGAGAGTTTGATGGTGGGGCAAAAAAAGGTCCCATATATTATCCTAGACAGACCCTGATTTAGTAGTCACTTCGGAAAATGTGCAGATTTTTTTCCTCAGTGCTGGGCAGTGACTCAGTTTGGCCCTCTGTGACAAATGGTCCACCATTTAACATGTTAAAAGATGCTGTAGGCAACATTATATATATAATTTCAGGTGATAAGGAATTACCTCGTCTGATGAACAGAACCACCTTCACCTCCTTGACCTATGAACTTTACCAAAGGCGACCCAAGAACAAGAACGTCGAACTTTTTTTTTTTCATAACATTTGACACTTGAACAGATGGATGAAATGACTCGCTGAAGACTGCTGTAGTGAAGTTGTACACAAGACTTAGTGGAACTCGACATATGAATATTAAACAAGTATGCACCACAGTGGGACAGAATTCTCGAACCTGGTATCCAAGTACAAGAGTGTATTAAGCTTTCTTCCTAGTGGAAACTGGCTCCAGCTGACACACGTAGGGCACATTACAACTGCGAAAGTGGGACACCTTGCCACTTGCTCAAACTGATTGCAGCTTCAAGATATCAGTGTCGAGAAACTTGTTAAGAGTTATGATTAACTGGAATTTAATTATCAGTGCCAACATAGTCCTGCAACACACTGTAATGTAAGGAAAAGTACTTGGAATTTGTGACCAAAAAGTGGAGAGTTGTAGGAAAGTATCAGTAGTTGGACACCATGGATGTAGTATGCTACTAATAGCACCTTAGTATACTAACAAGAAATAACCACTTGAATCTTGGATGTTTTAGATTATTGGCTTTTTACAACCCTGCCTGTGTGCTTCATCACTTGTCACCATGTATGGCACGTATCTCCTCCATTAAAGAACTTCTTTTACCTTTCAGTTTCATTTTATTTTTAGAAAGGTCATTTCGTCTTTATAACTTCATCATCCCATATTCTTTATCCCCCTTAGAATTCCATTTTTTCTGTTGAATCCTCTACCAGGAATCCCCAAGAAAAACTTCCCTGTCATCAGATGGTGGCGTTGCTGAGCTGTCTGAGGAAAGCAACACACACTACACTCAGAAGGACCAAGTCAACACTAATCTGATAATTCCGAAAATAGTCATTGAGCAGGTAAAGATGCTCTAGAGTTGGAAAGCCTAGTTCAGTAATGTGTCTGCCGCACAACTCTGCTATGGTCAGCTCTCAGGTTCTTATATGATTAATTATGCCCTTAATTTCCTCCTTCTAGGATGATTATTCTAATCATGTGAATAAAGTGTCTTTAGAGATTCGGTGATGATTTGAAATTATGGAAAGTAATTCAAAATAATGACAATACGAGCATCGGCTTTATTGAAAGTAGAAGGAAATTTAACTGTTGAATCTTGTTTGAAAAAAACAAAAACATTATACAGTACATGATATCTGGAAAACATAGAATCTGTGTCATTAGAATTGAAACGATAGATAAGGTTTGCGGCCATCATGCTTGCCACGTCCTTGCAGTAGGCTACAAAAGCATAATATTATTCCTTGTGTGCTGCTGAAAAGTTTCACGTACTGTTTAGTGTTGTGTGTTTGTTTGAATTCCTGGTAAAGTGAAATTAGTCCACTTAGAACATTATGCAAAAAAAAGTAAGACGCTAAAGTGATCGTATGAATGATGCAGATGAATTGGCAACGATATATATAATTAGACGAACCAAATTAGAGTCTGAAACTTTTTATGTTCCAGTTTATTAGTTTGATCGGAAAGTTTTATGATAACCGATATCAAGAAATCCAGCTTTCTAGTTAAACCCAGCAATATCAGGATGCTATAGAAATTTACCCAGGAAACCTTTGTTACTAAGCTTTCCATGGTGTACTACGGCCCATTTACAAAGCTGTCCATTGGGGTCATTCTGTTGTCCCTCGTAGCCGTGCTGCAGTTCATAAATTCAGGTGCAATAAGTTGGAGATTTTGTTCCACAAATGCGTTTGCGCATAAGTATTTTATCCCTGGAAAACGTATTTCCTCATCGCCGTTGAGAAAATGACTTGAAATGCTAAAGGTGTTCTAGTATGTTGTACCTGGAGACAACCGTAAGTAACCTGATGGGAGTAAGACAAGTGGTGTGTCAGAGATTTGTTTGTGGGTGATGATAATTAGATCTTGAGGAAAGGTTAAAAAGGAAGAGTTGCCGTAGGCTTGTTGTCAAGTGTTGAATAACAAGACAGTTAAGGCCTATAGTCAGTTGTAGCACCATGGTAGTGTGGCCGTAGCAAGATCATTTTGGCTTGTCGGTATTCTAAAGTCTTGTAGCCATGTCATTACGTAACAAGTTGTAGTGGGCTTGTCGTTCTGTAGAACAAATTAGAGTAAGTAGTCTTGTGACGGTGTAGAACATGGTAAAGTAGACTTGTCAGTAGGTTGTTGCAAGGTAATGTAATAGTCTTGTCAGGACAGAGGTAAGTTCATGGGAATTTATGACTGTGGTAGTATGATGTCCCTTCGTGTATGTTTAATGATTTGCTTTTTTTTATATCTCAAATAGGTTTTTAAAGATGTTTAATGGACCGTGAGGTACAAGCATCTACCTTGCACATAATCTAATCTCCATCTACACATGACAACGGGTTTTGGGGAAATTCAGTGATTTTGTGTTTGAGTGAAAAGAGAAATCAATGGGAATGTTTTCATGTCACGTATCTCATACGATGAGTGTCCTTATGTATCTTAGTTACCTACGTCCCTCATAATCCGATCATATTGAATTAATTCTGAGTTCCTATTTTCCACGATTTTAGGAATTCTATGTTTCGTATTTCCCAGGGTTAGAATAGTGGTTTACCAAAGCATTATGATTCCAAAACGCAAATCGTTACCTTTGCTTAATGTGCAATTAACGTCTCGTTGCTCGTGCCACGTTTATGTACAGGAAGAACATTATGTTTTGCCTTACTTATATTGAGCACCAGAATGTGATCATGATTTTTTCTTCGGTTGGTGGTTATAACCATGTTGCTAGCCTTCATGACCCTGGCAGTCGGTGGATATCAACTGAAGCCATAAAAATCGAGCAGTTTAGGATGAGCAGCACCATGAGAGGTGGAATGCCTGAATCTAGGTTGAAATTTTTAATGCATTTATAATGAACCTGTCGCTGGCTGAATTATGTCATAGCATGTAGTGAGTGAAGAAGGTATTGATTCACCTTAGACATGATGTAGATGTAGGATTGGTGATAAAACTAAGTTCTCTTAGAAAATAATCAAATTAGGCAAGATTCCTTTCTTTACTAAACTTTAGGTGACAAACATGGATTTGAAGTCCAGGACACTTGAAAATATGTATGGAGAAGGAACCACTTTGGTGAGCATTTTATTGAAGGATTTAGAATGTAAATCTACCACATTTTTTCGATGTTTGCTTTGATGAGATCAAATATAAAGAATAGAGGTTAGGACACCGCAGGTGCGCATTTTGGCTACAGCATGACATACGAACATATGAAGATTCTCCACTCCAGCATTAACGATTGCTTTTGAAATACCTAGTTAGTTAGAATATTAACCCAGCACGATGGAATCATTAATTGAAATAAAAGAAAATGGATGTCATGCGTATGAAAATCTTTATAGAGGAGCAGGGCTTGCTCATAACGGGAAAGAGGCTGTAATCTTATGATCCTCTGATAATTTTCAAGCTGTTAGTTGTCCTGGTATGTGGTCCATAGGCAGGACTGGGGACACGGAGGAACGTGAATATTATCAGAGCTGCCCATAACCTGGTAACGTAGAAGTCGACGATAATTTCAGTATCAGAATCTCGGTATTACAGTTATCAGATGTAAGTTCTTGTTGCCGGAGTGGCGGAATCCTGGCTCACTGAATGGGGATTTATTGTGGTATGGTCAGATAAGTAAAATTAGACCGTGATTGGTGAAATAAGGTTATGTGCGAGTCACTAGTTTACCTGGCGTTGCACAGGTGATTGTAGTTACGTAAAAGTGGTCGAAATCATATTTGGTTAAAAGTTTTTATATTGTTAGTTGTACTTACGCGCCCACAAACGACGCTAGAGACTAATTTCTAATTACAGTTGGATGAAACCTTACATGTAAGTTTTAATGAGTTTAAACTGACTCTCCACAACCCCCTCCCTCAAAAATTATAATTTTTTTTTTTTTAAAGAAACAATAGTCTTCCCAAACTGTCTCCAGTTTAGCCAAACGTCTTGTTTTTTTTATAAACGTGAAAGTGATTCCATCCTCTTAATGTACCGTGAAGCCAACCTAACGAGTAGGCCATTTACTTAAAATATGAACGTTCTTGTGTTAGAGGTTTGTGCTTGACCATCATGCCTTAAAAGTTCTAATCGATACTTCTCTCCTTCCCACTGCGCAGTCTCGTAGAGGTTAGACAGACGTTTTTTTTTTTTTTTTTTTACTCGGTCATGTCTTTTGGTTTTCAACCATATCTGGTTCCTAAATAGCCTGTATCACGTTAGTAATATTTTTCTGTTGAGGAATAGCGTTATTATGACTAGCTTATGAGAACAAGTTATGCAGCGTCAGAAGTACTTAGTCATGCGCATTATTTAGGGGAAACAAGAAGGCAAGAGAAATTCAACCCTTATGCAGTGATCATCTGCTTTTTTTTTTCTTAGCATTCTCCGCGAAATGCATTGTTGTCAGTCCTTGATTTTGGGGAATGCATTCTGTTAACAGAGTATAATTACAGTAACGTAGAAAAACAAGTCTGTTATATTCACGGTTCGTGAATGAATTTATACTCTCTTTATAGCTTTGAAAATGAGAGTTCGTGACAATCAAATGGAAGTTAATATTATTTTGAGAAATTCATTCTAATATTACGGCTGGTGCTGTTGTCTTCTTTATTATCATACGAGAATTTGTCTAAGTTACAGCATAACTATCTTTTTTAAGTCGATTTTCCTAATCAAGCACGTTCAACCAACTGAATGGTAAATTAATGTCATTGAATTTACTTCCTTTTCAGTGTCTTAAATTGATATACGTGATGGTTTTATGCAACAGTCGAACGAAGCTTTCCAAGTGTTAGTCTATCAATTTTGTATTACGTTAGCATTCGTACTATCATGGGGAAGGTTTATACGTTCAACTTGGTGGATGTGTGACGGAAAGGAGCGGGTGCAGTTATTTGCTATGTAGTATGATGTCTGTCGGTCTTATCCCTACTGCGGCTTGACGGCTGCACAATGTGTTCCCGCATTGCCTCATTTAGAACAGCGCTTCTCTTCATCCTGAATGCATTAACCGTAAGACGTAAAATTTACTGCTATTTCGCTCGACGAGAATTATAATTAATAAGTCTCTTGAGTTAATAAAAATTTCATATGAATACATTGTTTTAAGCGTTTAGTCTTAGCTTAGCAAGTATGGGCAGCTTGGAGGAACAAGCTGGTAGTTTGCTGGTAGAGTGGGGTAAATTCGTGACCTGGCTGATGTTACTTTTACATATAAGTTGTCACGTCTTGTTTTCGAAGGTTAGGGACAGTTGGCTCTTGGCTAGCCAAGGAAATACGTAAAAAACCGTCTTTTGTTAAACATAGGAAGTTATTTCAATTTTCTTTTATCCATATATGATGCATCTATTGTTGCTTGTGATAAGTACGGTTGCATTGTATTCAGCGTCAATAGATGATATACAGACTTTTACCTGTTAGGGTGGCTGAAGGATAAGTTTTTGGTTAGAATGAAAGGGAGGAGGGAAATAGACGGGTATAGATAGGTTAGATAAGATTGGACCTGGAGATGCCGTGGGATCGACTTGAGTCCATATCCCATCGAATTCTTCTTGAGTGAATATCGGTAGTAGTTACGAACCGCTCAACCACTGTGAAATGAAATGCGATTTTAGATAAGAGGTCTTCATATAACTATATAAATGTCAGTAAGGTATGCAGCTCCACCCTCCCTGTGTCCAGTACTAGGCGATGTATGTATAGTAGGCGAGTGATGAGTAACCATTGGGATGATCCCAAATTTACCGTCTTTATTATTTCTTGTTTGCCGCGTTTAGGCTCCGGGCATGTACTTGGTTTTTCGTATTCATTCACACAATTGTATAGCCCCAAGATTCCTTTGACAAGGCTCGCGTAGCTTCAAGACTGCGCTGCAGTCGATATCAGGAAAAGGATGGAGTCCTTTCGAGTGAGTTCTACGAGATTTTGCTCCGGTGATACAGCTTAGCAGGCAGGGTCCGCCGGTCTGCATGCGGATGTATCACCATACACCGGTTTCCTCTGTGATTCAGCGTAAGGAACTAGCAATGTCGAGGCTAATCCACGTGTAGATACAGTCACTGCAGACCGGTGTTTTCTGTGCCGCCTTCATAAGGTCAGTGTTCCTCAAACTGTGTGTGGGCGTGGGCGCTTCTCTCAGGCTGGCGCGGCGAGCTTTAATAAGAAGGTCCCACGGCAATCAGAGGAAGCATTTGAATCCTTTTGCTTATGGTATGCTCGAGTTGGAAGGTTGTCTCCAGGACGGCGATTTTTTTTTCTCCTTAGAGAGAAGTGGACCCTTTTGGTATTTAAACGTTTACTCTGATGGATTAAACCGTGAAATGCATGTAAAAAAAAACTCAACCCCCTAACTGGTTAAGGTGAGATAGGACATAGCATGTTTACCAGGGTGAACGAGAAAGCAGGGGGCGAACGAAAAGGGTGTTCGACTGGGAAAAAGGACTTGAAGAAAAGATATAATCGATGCAATCTCACAAGCCAGTACATGGCACCTTTGTGCTTCACCGAAACCTGAAAATGCCTTTTTACGGGTTCCACTTTTTTTTCAGTTTAAAACAAGCATTGATCTGATTGGCTCTAGACCTGTCAATGATTGTGATGTTCATAATCATTGTCGATAGAAGAATGTTCTTGGGTTCATTAATTGGGTTAAGAGAGATGGGAAGGCTTGAATTACCACATTTGTATATGGGTTTGGGTTCTACGAGGGAAGTTTCAGAAATTTTACCAGAATGTTGACAACGTAGTCAACATTCGCGATATTGATCAGTGAAGCACTCAATCTTTTATGTGTTTTCTTCAAATCGTATGTGAGAATGTAGAAAGTTGCAACCATTCTTTTTAATTCAGTACTTACATCTTATTTTAATTAATTATGCAGATTATGTGTATGTCACAAGAATAATTTCCCTCATCCCTATGCAGTAAATCGCTCTTAACATGTCTTCCCATTAATTAGTGATCAAACGTCTCTTGTGAGTGATGATCTCAAGAAGGATAACTAGTTTTGCTAGTTACCTGCCCTCTCCCGCCTTCCTTGCTCCTGACTTTCCGTGCCGTCCACGCAGGTGACGATGGAGGAGCAGCTGATCTTTGGGGCGCTGCAGACGCTGAATGAGGAGGCGTGCGAAGACGTACAAGAAGAGCGGGAGAAGGGCGACCAGCCCGTCCCTCCCACACACCTCTCGACCATCCCCTCAGGTCAGTGGCAGGGCGCCAGGGACAGCCTAGCATGAGATACGTAATGGTGAGTTGCCTCCAAGGTAATGGACTTCCTTGGGATGCAACGGTAAGATGAGGAGTGTGTTTCTGTTGCTCGAACTGTAGCATATTCTGCCTTTATTTTTTTGTGTGTGTGTCTCATCTTGCATGCCACTTATCTTGTAAGTAATAGCTTTTTTACCATGGACGTTATAGCACATCCAACTACCCTTCTGTACATCATTTACAATTCTGAGTGATGGAGTCAGATCGAAAGGTCAGCATGTTTCGGTATGACTTGTGTTGTGTATCGCACGTTGTCTATTTCTTGTAACCGAAGTAACATCATAATAGGTGAACTGATCTGGTAATTATGTATTATATTACTTTTCTCTACTTGCTGTCTCCT
>JAUTXX010102334.1:0-10322 GCA_032273605.1 Panulirus laevicauda
AGGTGAATGCAAGAGTTTTGGAAAGAGGGGCAAGTATGCAGTCTGTTGTGGATGAGAGAGCCTGGGAAGTGAGTCAGTTGTTGTTCGCTGATGATACAGCGCTGGTGGCTGATTCGGGTGAGAAACTGCAGAAGTGGGTCACTGAGTTTGGAAAAGTATGTGAAAGAAGAAAGCTGTGAGGCTGAAATGACAGTAGGGTGAAGGCAAGTGTAACGTGAGGGATATGAAATATCTAATGACGACAGTAAGTAGGTGGCGTCAGTCCGGGTGACAGTGGGTGCACCACACCCAGGAGTGAGGGGCGGTGACATCTCAACAGTGGACATTGTGTGTACATGTTAACGCAGTCCATTTTCAGGTCAACGTTATTCCTTGTAATTTCAAAGTGTATGAACACTGATGGCGTGACGATGGTCGAACTGTCCTCCTCCTGGCTGGGGGTGACCTCGGGTGAACGTGTTTATCGCCACTACAGTTGTTGGTGTTCCTCATCATACACACCAGAGGTGTTGATCTACACTGATCACTCTCTCACCACACACAAAGTGGATATTGACGTCTCTCTCACCACACACATCCTTCATACGCATAACTGTGGTTCTCAGCGTCACTTTCATAACACATCATGGAGAGTGGTGCTGACTTACCTCTAACCTCAACGTCGAGTGTGGGGTTGTGTCTCCCAGCGGTGTACTGCAGGTGTTGACGCATATAGTAATGTGTTGCACTTTCGCCTGTGTTGCAGTATTGCCAGTAATTATACACTGGAGGTCGGGTTGGCTGTCAGATAACCAACAAATGAATCAGTATGACTCCCAGTAACACTCGTTCAGAGAGTGGATATGTTCCCAGACATTCCGTCAACACTATAGAAAAGTAGTCGGCTCCTGAGATACGATTAATCTCCTTTATCTGTGACAGATCTGGCATCAGGAATCAAATACGGGAACATTTTGTAGGTAGCGAGCATTTTTGTTCTAATGATGCAAATCGGACGCATATAGCGCATGTCTCATACTGTTTAGGACGACGTAGATATCATGATGAGTGCGTGGGTGAGTGTGTGCGTCATGCTGGGGCGGGGGGAGGTAACCTGGGCAGGATTGTGGATGGGTGAGAGGAGTGTTGGTGTCTCTGAATAATGTGGTGCCAGGAGGTTCGTGTAGTAAGATGTAGCCTACTAGTGTGGGTGAGCGGTACGGTGTAGTGTGGTGTACCTTACTAGTGTGGTGAGAGGTACGGTGCAGTAGTGTGGTGTGGTGTACCTTACTAGTGTTGTGAGAGGTACGGTGCAGTAGTGTGGTGTGGTGTACCTTACTAGTGTGGTGAGAGGTACTGTGTAGTGTGGTGTAGCCTCAGTGTGCATGAAGGGTATGGTGAGGTCAAGTGTAATGCACTGTTGTGTGTGAATGGCGCGGTTCAGTCATATGTAGCTTGCAAGAGTGAGTGAATGATGCAGCCAGTGACTGAGACACACACACACACACACACACACACACACACACACACACACACACACACACATACACATAAATGCAAAAACAAATGTGTACAAATATATAAGTTAACAACGCTTCCATCCTTGTTATTATAGTTGTCACAGCGCCCAATAAAAACAACCATAGATATAAATATGCAAGTTTAACTGGACACAGAGAGAAACAACCCGGCAGCAACGAATAAACAACACCCAGTGATATCCAGTGACACCTCCCCGTGGGTGTAGCACATGGATGTAACACCCAGTGATATTTGGTGACACCTTTCCATGTGTGTAACGTATGAATGTAACACATTCCCTTAGTCATATGTCTGCACACATTTTATGATGAAAATCATCCTCACCCTCATGGTCGCCACCACAGTCACCACAGCCATCATCTCCCCTGCTACCATGTATAACCTTAGTTATCACACAGACGCAATGTACATCATTCCCACAGCCACTCCCGTCCTAATTGTCATAAACAGTCACCAGTCATCAGTCACAGTCTTCACTATCGTTACTAACATCACCATCTATACCAAACGCACACAGCCAGAGCCTAGTTCCCTCTCATCATAACATTATTCTACCGCTAGGGAAACATTAGTGCTATGTTGCAATCACAAACCTAAAACTTCATTACTAAAGCTCTCCGGATGTTAATTCACCGGCAGCACTGGCACCAGCCCAGCAAACATAACGCAGTCACCACCACAGCCCAACATCAAACAACCACTCACAATGCTAACACCAGATACTCGAGCACTCACTGTTGTCAGCGACCCTAACATCATGGATCCACCTAAAGCATAGCCACCACCAGCATCAACATTAGAGACCTAAGCATAAATCAACGAGCAACAACGTCAGCACCAGGACCCAGCCACAACACAGCCACCACAGCCATACCAAGAACCACGAACCGAGGACCCGGTTCACACCACATGATACGCAGAGAACATTAAGAGTTGTTCTTTTATTACACAAAAAACAAAACCTCCTCTTCTGTGTTATGAGCACAGCCCATGATGGTAGGTGAGCATAAGAGCTAGTCTGCAACGTAGGATAAACTCGAGCCTAGAAGGTGTGGTAGAGACCAGAGCATGACGGGTCCGGGCCTCGCCACACGTGACCGACCCTCCACATCATTGTATAATCCGCATTTTACGATGTACTTAACTTGGGCTTGTGTTGGAAAGACGCTGTCTGACCTTACGGTGGGATTTTCTCCCTTCTGATATGTAATGGGAGAAGCCAAATGTCTCTCACTTGGAAGTTCTTATGGGAATGTTTCGAATTTTATTCTTATTGTTGTTTCTCACCTGACGGTTGATTTGCAGCAGTGTTTCTCACCTGAAGGATATTTTGCAGCAATGTTTCACACATGGGCATTATCTTGAGGCAATGCCTCTCATCTGGGGGTTATTGTCCGGCAATATTTCTCATGGGGGTTGTTATATGATGATGTTCATCGCGCACAGTTTGATTCCGATGATGTTTCTCACTAAGTTACAGTCCAAGAATATGTTCCTCCTTTAATTACTCTAGTCCTACGCTCCTCAACCCAAGATTAATATACGACAATGTCTTTCATCCGAGGTCTTTCAGGGCAAATCCTTTGAACTGGAGGCTGATGTATGGAAATGCTTTCCCCCAGACGGTCAATGTACGACCATATGATTATCTTATCAACTTTTACAGGACGATGCATTTGATGATTTTTTCTTTTTCTATGGTGCGAAATGTCTTGGGTCGAGATGACTGCAGAGTGACATGTTCCTCACTCGGAGTGTCTGGTTCAGTGATGTTGGTTCGATGTTTACCCTTAGTATGTTCTCATGTGGATGTTGCATTGTCGAGGTGCAGCTCTTAAATTTTATTGTGAACCAAACCCCCTTTACAAAGATTCGCTATGGCCATATTTGACTTTGTCTATGCGAAGATGAGTCAAATGATGCAAATCTGTGACGGGCGAAGTGTGACTTGAATATTAGTGTGTAAGACTACCTTTGGGACTGTGTATATATTTGTATGTGTTGGTGAACGAGCGTGTCTGTGTGTGTGTGTACATGGCGATGCATTCCGACTTGTCCCTCTTAAAATCAGTCAAGATCTAAACTGCAATAAAAATCTGACCTGAACTCTGCCTACCTGACAGGGATGGCAAACTGCCTTGTCTGGCTGCGTCTCGGTGCAGTGGAGGGCGTGGGTATGTGGCGGTGGTGGTGACGGTAGTGGTGAGTCGTGGTAGTAAGGCTTTGGGTGGTGGTGATGGTGATAGTGGTAGTGATGGACTTTCAGTGATGGAAACTTCAGGTATGCTGTGGCATACGTAATGAGTGGTGTGTACTGGACTGTGGTGGTGTGAGGAGGGCTGGTAGCGTCGTGTGAGGTTAGATGTTGTTAAGGTTTTGGCAGTGATGAAGTCGTGGGTGGTGGTGGTGGTGGTGGAGGTTGGGGGTAGGGGAAGGCAAAGGTGTTGGTGGGTTATAGTGATGGCTGGTTATAGTGATGGCTGGCTTAGGTGATGATGGTCGCAGTTAAGGTAGTGATGGAGGATGGGGGAATGGTAATAGGATGGACGTGTTAGGTTAACATGGTACTGGTGTGCGGGCTGGGATGGTTAGAGGATCTGGTAGAGGAGAAGATGGTGGTCAGGATGTAACAAGGTTCGATCTGATGATTGTGAAATGGAATAAATGGTGGATTAGAGCTGGAGTGGTTATAGGCCGGGTGTGGAGATGTTGGCGATAGCGATATCAGGTTGAGGGATGGTGGTAGGATGGTGGGGGTGTTGAGGGATGGTGGTAGGATAGTTGTGGTGTTGAGGGATAGTGGGAGGATGGTGGTGGTGATGGGACTAGATGGTGGAGTTGGTTGTTTGGGATAGTTATGATGAGCCTGAATGGTGGAGGTGAGCTATGGTAATGGTGCGTTGTGGCAATGAAGGTAGATACAGAGAATACGGGTCTAGAGTAATGGTGTTGTGTTGGAGTAACGGTGATCTAATGTGATACTGTTGACCTGGGATTGTGGTGGGTAAAGGTTGAAGTGAACCAGGATACATTTCTAGATGCACAAGTTGTTTGGCCAAAAGAGTGACAGATAGTAGCTTTAGTGGCTTAGAAAGCGAACGAATGTTTATAATGATGGTAGAATGTTGTTGTTGTTGTTGTTGCTGTTGTTGTTGTTGTTGTTGTTGTGATGGTGGTGGTGATGGGGATAAACGTCAAATTAGACTGGTGTGGTAGTAGGATGACAATGCAGTAAGGTAGTGATACAGCTGTGTTGGTGGTGGGCTAAGGCAGTGGCTGACTGGAGAGGTGTTGGGTTTGTGATAATGATTGGCTGGGATGATGATGCATTGAGGGTGACAGTGAATGTGGTTAGTGGCAGGGAGATGATGCTACGTAATGGTGCTCAGCGGTGTGCAGGGGTGGTGATGGTCTGGGACACTTGTGGTGAGCTGAGATAATGGAAGGTTGCCGAGCTGGTTGATTGGAGTTCTGGTGAGCAAGGGCCTTTCAAGATCAGCGTAGGGGTTAGGAAGGCGAGAGTGATACACTGGGTTTATGATGATAGAGAAAAAATATAAATATATATATCAACCAGCAATGGTGTTGATGTGGTAGGGTCGCGAGGGCTACCAAAGTAAAGGCTGAGTGGAGCATGCATGAAGGCTTATGGTGATGCATGACAAAGGCGACGGTAGACCACAACAGCAGCAGTAGGCTTCGAGGGTAGTGTTTGGATTGGTTTGTGGTTGACTGTGAGTTGTAGTGGATTGGAGGTTGATTGGTGTAGTGCTGGACTGGAGTGGTGGTAGTAGGCTGGGATGGTGGTAGGTCTTAGTTGTGTAGGGCAAGAATGGTTGTGGCATGTAGTTGGCTGAGGTGGTAGCAGCGGGCGAAATTGGTGATGCCGGATTGGAGTGAGTGTGGGTTGGACGGTTATTGGCTCGGGTGACGATGGGTTCAGGCAATGATGGGCTGGAGGTGGGCTAGGATGGCGATGGGCTCACGTAACGATGAGTGGTGATGCTAATTTATTGGTGGAGTCAGGTAACCAAGACGGCGTGCTGATATGGTGATGCTGAGATGTGGAGGGGCTATACAAGATCACCTCGTCCTTCACTATGACTATAAACCATTGTTCGCAGATGATGGCAAGGTGAAGAAGGGAGCAACAGAAGGAAGATATGTCGCCTCAAACAATATCTTCATCTATACTGAGGCAAACAAAAAATCAGGCAATAAACTATATTAATGAAAAGATGCACAACATTGGGTTAAGTGTGATAAAAAGTTCCCCGCATTACTAACAGCAAACCCATTCTCTATAGAGGCAAAGAATTATGATGTGACTTTTCTTTATTTCTTGTTTATTGGTTGGCTTTCGTTTGTTCGTTCATGTGTATTCTCTGTTTCCCGCGTGAGCAAGGTAGCATCAGGAACAAATAACTGAGCCTTGGAGAGAAAAAAACCTCATATGGGTCCTTTATCTTCCCTCTCTTCTGGATAGCAATACACAAGGATGATTTCCTATTCCTTTCCCCACGCTCCTCCTCCGCCCCTCTCAGTCGCCCTTCGCGACACGCAGAATATGCTTGGGTAGTATACTTTCTTCCCTCTCCCCAGGGATCCATTACGATCAACTAAGGAAAGATCCAACTCAGTATGAATTAAGGTTTGCTTATAGTGTTAGCACAAGACAACGGCAATCGTCAGGTGAGTCCATTAGTGTTGAAAATCGATATCTATAAACTGTTCAGACCTACACGTCCGAGGAACAGAGGCTGACGGCCAAGTCATGTAGACTACAAGGGATGCAGAACAACAAGACCTTCTTGAAAATCTTAACCTAATATCTATGATTATCACTGTTCTCGACACTTCAAAGTTTACATGATCTCATGAAAATCAATCACCAGAAACACCCCTGTTATATGTCGATCTATAGAATGAACAAACGAAAATATGAATAAAGTTATTGATATGCAGGCAAACACAACTCCAGGGGAAACATCCGTATAAGCAAGGCCTTTCTACCCACTGACTATTCCTCTACCCACTGGGTAATGAATCGGAATCAGGGGAACGTGTGCATATCATTTCATCTTGCTACACTCTATACACTGGTTGAAGGACGAGTATGTGATGTAAATATGTATGATCTCCATAACTTCATGAGACTACTGGAACGCAGCTACAGACCATTAGATGATTTCGGTCATAGCCTCAAGGTGTTTAACTTCTTGAAGTTGATGATGAACACGTAACTCGAGTCCTCCACCACGTTCCTAGGGGAGGCGAGAGCCAGTGACTCACGGCAAGGGTAGGGTAGAACCCAGGAATTTTATCTTTCGAAAAGGCGTAAATCACAGAATCTTTGGCGAAAGAATGGGAGGGAGGGTATGAGGGCCTAAGAAAGGGTGAAGAGGAGTCAGGGGGACGGGATGAAATGGGCGACATATTACCGGAAGACAGACCTTGGGGGTATGGGAGCTGGCGTGGATGTGGGGAGATTGGAGCGGTGGAAGGATACAGGGGGGATAGGTGGAGGAAAGGAAAGTTATGACGACAATCGAAGATGAAGGGTTCACAGAACACGTGAAGAAGAGATGGGGAAAACACGAGGTATGTAGAAGATGCAGGACATAAGGAGATATCAGGCAGAAATATGAGAGAGATGGAGAAGGAGGGAAAGAAAGACATTCACAGTATTCAGTAAACGGAAAATGGAAAGACAGTTGAGGAGAAATGGGTTGAGGACGTCAGGGATGAAGAGGGTGGAGAGATGGAGGTGAGAGCGGGGACAGGGAGCTGGGGCGGAAGGGGGCTGGGGAGTCGGGTGTCAGCGGGGGCTTATCACTATGACAGACGAGGCGGCGAGGTTCACGCACGCTGACCACCAAAAGGACCAGAAGCTGACGCAGCTACTTCATGATGAGGGAGATCCCACACCTGCACCAGACACGTTGCCTCTCAGCTGCTCTGGCCACGGAGATGAACTACACACCAGAAGAAAATGGGGAGCACAAAAATATCTAATACTGGGAAGAGCTGGAAAACGCAAGACGATAGTGGAGATGGTAAAGGATTTGGAGAGGGGTATAGTGGGTGCTGGTGTATAACAGGACAAAGAGAAAACCTGATGATGTGAAGAGTTAAATTCAGATGACGTGATCTGAGAGACAAGTTTGGGTTTACTCTCTGGATAGAAATAGCTGATAATTGTATAAGTCAGAGAAGACGAGGTAAACACAAGTCGTGCTCCAGATGACACCGAAATATGTAATCTTACAGTTGATGGAATCTCTGCACAACAGAACAACACAGATCGCTGTTCACTGTGCCATCTGTACTGACCGGTGTCTGGGACGCTGCATTTTATATCCTTCTGGTACTTAGTCTTTATCTTGATCACTGGATATATCCTGAGAATTTGGAGACTTTTCAAACATAATCAACTCTGTCAATCTTCTCAACTGTGTACACCGTACATGAAAACGGAAGGCACTTGTGTGCCGTAATAACCAACCAAAGGCCAGTTCATCTTACAGTGAGGAAGTCTGTAATTTGAATGTTTATGACCCTTCTGAGGGCAAAGGATTACCTTCAGAATCAGCTGGCACCACACACACACACACACACACATATTTACCGGCCACCAGCTATGTCGGCGGCCGCAAGGCGAAACCAGAGTCACAATTAAAACATTCTGGAAGTAAGAACGATCAAATCTTATGAGGTTTTCATCTCTACACGAGACACCTACAGTGAAGACGTGTCTACAGCTTGTCGTTCTTGAGTTCTTTACTAAGAAAAAAAAATGAGACAAATTACCCCATCCCCCCCCCCCCACACACACACACATGTTGTTGTAGATAGGGATATAAATTTGTCTCATCGTGAGTGTGACGAGATACGATGGATAAAGTCCCAGTAATACCAATGGATCTGCTTAACCGACACAGCAATTTTTTTTGTATTGCTTTGGATCCAACTACAGCTTAGTAAATAGCATTTAGTGAACAACTGACACATCCTACCCTTCACATACGCCAGCGTTCCCTCTCGTAGCACTCACTTAACCCCTTTACCTCAACATTTACCCTCTATATCCCAATATACATTTAATCCCCCAATTCCCTAACTCATATTTTATATCCTCGCTTTCCCTTTGACTGTCGCCCTGATCCCTCAGACCCCAAACATGGCGGCCATCATTAGGGGTGCGTCACGTGACCCCCGCAGGCCGCCACGTGCAGCACCCTCCTGACCACGTGGCGTCAAGGGGGCGTGTCCAGAGGCAGAGTCACATGACAGATAACGCTACTCACCAGTGTCACCTCACGGTCGATCTAAGTCCGGGCGTGACACTGTTCCGTGAGGATCGCCAGCCTCAGCCTCGCCCTACGAAGATTCCGGCTGATGCTCTCCTTCCTCGTCTTCTGCTCTGATCAACACTGTCTCAGACATCATGAATATACAAGCGGTTGAGAATTATGAAACTATGTCTGTAAAATCAGAGAACAACGTTTCAGCTGTCTATTTTCTGCTCTCACTCTGACACATCTTTTGTCACTATCAAAGTCAAATGTCTTGTTCTGATCATGCAGATTGATAGTTAAACCTAAACTGTTTAACTGTACTTTTGACAAGAAAAACATTTCATGTTCTCTGTACGAGCAGAGTCATCGTGTGACATCCTGAAACAGACGATAGTGTTTTCTTATATCATTTGTTGGATGAGACTGTGTTTATGATGTACAGTAAATATAGTAAGGTATTGTGGACTGGTGTTTGAGTTTGTGTCAAATGTGAAGCTGATGACAGTAGTCTACGTACCCAATTCCTATGGATACCTTCACATGTCGGACATAAGTGTCATGACCATGTACATCATCTCGCTAAACACGGTCCTCTGCTCTCGTGCCCTACACCAGACTTGGTCTAACTAAAGGCCAAGTCCGCGCTGTCCATACTACATTTGCCCGCGAGGAAGATAACCTCTTGTGAGATTATGAAAGACCAATTAGTTGTGGTATTGTGTACTATGGTCATTTTAGAGGCTGGAGAAACATCAGTATGGAAGGCATCGGACCCATACCAGACAATACGATGCGACTGCTAGAGTACGCCTTGGGTACAGCAGGCACGTGTGGCAAATGCCAAAATTAGGATAAATAACGCGGGCGGTTTTAGTCGCCCCCTTCCCATAATTACCGCACATTATCATGATTCCCTCCTCAACTTTAGATCCGATGAAGTCAAATGCACAATGACTTTAAATCTCTACTTTTATCACACTCCACTTCCTTCCGACCTTTTCCTTCTCCCACATCTCTTTCTTTTCCATTTTCCTCTTTTCATCTTTCCCTGCTTCTTTATGACCATGATTCTCTTTAATAATTATTTTCGTTAATTTCTTCACAACCCACATTATCATCCTCTGACTCCCCGCGATCTCCAGCCTCACCACAGGCCTGGCTGGGTCGGTGTTCACTACTCGCTCAAACCGCGCTCTTTTCCTGCTCCTGGGACCATCATTTACATCCTCCACATCAACTTATTTGCTATGCTATACTTGCTATAAGTTATAACCAGTTTATATTTCTCATTCCATTCACGGTATGTCTCTCCTCTTCCGCCATTCTCCATCAGCTTCTCCTTCTGGCTTACCTCCTGTATTATCCAGTGATCTGAGTGTAAACAATTCCACCCCTGCTCCCCCCTCCCCCCTCCAACTCTCACCTCTTCCTCTCTCAGTCTTTAAGGTCAGTTTCTATTTTCGAAAGATACTTTATTTATTTATTGTTAATTCTCTCTCTCTC
>JAUTXX010102445.1:0-16572 GCA_032273605.1 Panulirus laevicauda
CGCGCGTGTGTGTGTGTAAGCAAACAAGTGTACGCGAGAGTGCATACGCGAGAGTGCATCCCACGATAGCAAGAACAAAAGATAAAACGAAAAGACAGGTGACCCTGAATGTATAGGTATGACAAAATCTTTCCGTAATCCTCATCTAATATAAATCCTTTATATATTCTTTTCCTGGGCATCGCTAAAAATGCACGAGAAATGGAGGTAATAGTGCAGAATTGCTCTTTGAAATTTCTTGCGAAAAGTTCAGAATCAAAATATGACAACGGTGATGGAATTTTCGATTCATCTTAAATTTCGAAAGATATTCACTCTCATAACAATCTTCAGTCTCCTGCCAAGATGAACTATATAGGTAAGGTAATCACGCAGATGAACCTCCTGCAAGCCCTTCTGACATATGGTAATCACTTCCCTGTACACGATAGTTTGCCAAATGACTTGATTACATACGTATCGTGGCTGGTTTTCATATCATTCATTATCATTATACATAACTACAATACTTCTTTCACAGGGGGTCCTGGAGCTTCAAGCATGGAAATTATGGATACATTTGAAATGAAAAACTCCTCAGCGAGACTATTTTCCTTTCCGTTTAGTGGCGATGATACAATCTCGCCAAAGATAACCTGTCGCTCACGAATTTTACGAAAATATATATAATCTCTGGGGATAGGGGAGAAAAAATTGCCCACGTATTCCCTGCGTGTCGTAGAAAGCAGACAAATCAGAGAACAAAAACCGAAAATGTCAGTTGAACATATATATACCAGATTGCATCAGTGTCTCATGTACAAGGTTATTAAAGCCATCAAATCCAAGAGCACAAGAGGCCTTTTCTCCGTCTGTTCCTAGCACTACCTCGCTAACGCAGGAAACGGTGAACAAGAGAGAACAAAAAAATCATGCAACAAGAATATGCATGGCTGATACCCACGGAGACCTGGCCACCTCCCTGATGTTAGGTATTCAAGCAGAAGCGACAGCCAAGCTCTCTCCTGCCTGATACTTCAGCTTCAGGCAACTTTCCAAACATTGTTTCAACATATACGTCATAAAGAGTATAAATCATGAACACATTATTTCATCAGTATTTGTGTGTCTTCTCTGTATAGTTTTAAGTATATGAATACTAAAACTGCACCTGGGGGTCTGTTTTGAAGATTAACATCAAATATACTTACAAGACAACGGGCTAAACCTGTCTTGCCTAGCATAACAAGTAATGAAGAATATTCTTGAAATTGTCCTTTTCGCTACTAAATACGGAAGAATCTCAGTAAAGGAACATTGTAGGATTTAATGGCTGTCAATATCAGATCACCAGTAAACCAAAATCAAAAGCATACATCGGACATACAAAGTATAATAATTAGAAAAGTACCAATATGTTTTGGTTAGGGAAGATGATAATCAATAGAATTTCTAAATGTAAGATAATGTAAAACAATACCCAAAATTGACATCATAACTTGCCTAATAGACAATTTATGTCTTAACTGGATAGTCTTCCAGGAACCCAATGAAAGTTTGTGAAAATCTAATTTTTCTTCGCAGGAAATATGTTATGTAGTGTTTACCTGATGTAATGCATGCCAAGCTTTATGGGAGGTCTTCTTGAACGGCGAATAGGCAAGTACCTGTCGAAGTTCTCTGTAGTTTATAAAATGCACGAACCACCCTTGCCATTTCGACGCATGCGTATTCTGGAGTTCCAACATTGTCCCGTTAATTAAATTATTCACAAATATTACAATTTCTTAAAACTGTGAAAAATAATTATTAAATTCGACAATAGTACTATCGTTATCAAATGATACATTACTGTTATCAATATCCTATCGTTATGTGGAACTAAACATTGCGTGGTCGTAGAAAGAATTACAGACCATGTACACAAAACAGCGTTCACTTTTCATGATTTTTTTCCAGAAAAAAAATCTTCATCCCTTCCGAATCTAGCCGTTATATCCAAACTGAAATATCCTAGATTGTAAAGCCATTAATTTTGTATTTCATGTATGAACACACGTACATATATTAGCATTCAAAGATACTGAAATCATTACAACCACTCTAATGTGGCCGGGACTACGGAAGAATATCAAGGAAATTATCTTTCTTTATTGGTTTTATGAAAAAGGAGGGTAATTCAAGGAATAGGAATATAAATAGCAACTCATTAAGCAATTGATCTCAGGAAATATCCTGATATTTGGTCCCTTGCAGTAAATGAAATATGACAGTAAGTAACCTTAGATTTGAGATTATTCAGTCAGTTCCGCTGTTTGTCTCTCGTGGGAGAGGAGGAAAAAGTGGGTTTGAGAATGACTACAAAAATGAACATAACAAAAAACTGCAGAAAATGATAAATGTTTAATTGAAGTTGTTTGTCAAGATTGAACGATAAAATAAACAGCTTCAGGTACTTGTTCTATGTGTCTTACCTAAAGTTCAACAACGCCTTGACTCGATCACGATAGTATGACCCATGTGCATGAGGGCGTGACCTGACCCTTAAAGATCGACACTGTCTGCGGTTGTAGTAAACCCAGCACTTTTCCGTATTTTTCTAGTTTACGGACGCCGCCTTTCTAGAATAAAGAAATTAACGAAATTTCCATAAATGCATCGTTACAATGTGTGTAAGTGATATAAGGTGTGGGATTTTAGGTGTAGTGTCTGTAATTCCATCAATTTTAAGTTTTCGTAAAGTGGGCAGGGATTTGATGAAGAGGGAAATCGTGGAGGAAAAACACTAAAAAACAACACTGGCCAGTTCACTTGATACATTAGTATTACTTTCGTTGAAATCCCAGTTTCTAGTAGCGCGAGGGCATTTGTGCCACAGTTTGGTGTTATGACAACATGTAAGTTGGCTTGCCTTCAAACACTTAATATCGTGAATTTGCGGATATTTATTGATTTCTAAGCTACAACTGTTTACATAGTTCCCATTCGTTTTTTACAAGTGTCTCGGTATGCAACCAAGATCCGCTCAAGCCTTTTACCTTTAATATCAATGTTTCAACGTGATTACAATATTCACATTCTAGTGACAGTACCATCATTCATCTAACTGACAATTGATTACTGATATCGTTGAAGGTTTGATTCGCCACTTACATCATTAATTTTTCCTTTTTCATGAATAACTCTGTGTGATTATTAGAGAACAAATATAAACACTTATACTGTCTAAATACTCTTGGCCATTACTCCTGTTTAAGGTCGAAACAATGGCATACAAGAAAATGATTGTCTTAAATATCAGTGGTGCACACAAAAAAAATCTAACCAGTACAAAAAGTCAAATACCAAGAGATGGTTGTTGCATTCAGACAAAAAGTCTCAAAAGCAGTTCATTATGATACTCTTGTCCTAAGATCCTTTACTACAGAACTTGATAATCCATCCTTACACCTCTAAGTATCCTTCCCTATTTCGGTAAGAGCCTTGGTCCCTAAGGATCTTTCTTTATATACCTAAGGCTCTTCCCCTACATTCCTGATAATCCTTCCCACAACCTCAAAAATTCTTCCTATCAGGATCTCTACCTTCAATCCTACAGATCCTCCCAACACCGTTAAGAATTTCCCTAGATATAATGTACTTTCCTTAAGATTCTTGGATATTCCATCTCACACTCCTATATGTCTGAGAACTTTCCTCCAGCACGGCTGAGGATCCCTTCATAAATGTTATCATTCTTCCCCCAACCCCAAAATATCTTTTCTTGCATCTTCCATGATCTTTATTCACCCAAGATTCCCCTTACACACGAGATGAATCTTCTTAACATCCCTAATGATCTATCTTGCATTTCCTAATGATCTATCTTACATTATCGAAGATCCAACCCACACTCCTGATGATTTTTCCCTGCATCCCCAACTTTTTCACTGAAACCACAAATGTAATATCCTTAAATGTGAGGATCCTTTCCTACAACCCTGGGGATCCTCTTCCATAACTCTAAGGATCTTTTTCCACAATCAGCATTCACAAAGATTCTTCCCTTAATCTCTAAGGATCTTATTAACCAATTTGCTCTTTCCATACACTCTTAAAGATCTTATCCTCTATCTCTGATGATCTTTCTACATCCAGGAATACCCTACTATGCACTCATCATGCTCCTTCTCTGGTATCCTGAAAATCCCACCTGTTTTGACTTCCTACTCATGTTTTAAGCTTTTGAACATGATCTTAGTGAATTAGTGCACCCCTTGGCCAAATCCTGAATATGTGGCTGTGAGAGATTTGGGAAAAACTGCAGAAGCTAGTTCCTTTGTTTGGGAGAGTGTGTGAATGGAGAAAGTTGAGTGACTGTGAATATAAGTAAGGTTACTGAATTTCGGAGTAGAGAGAAACAGGTTGGTTGGAGTGTGAGTCTGAATGGAGAGAACCTGAAGGAAGTGGTCCTGGGTTCACTGAGGAGTATGTGAAAAGACAGATGGGCTTCTTGGTTGGATAAGTAGTTTGGAAAAAGTTGTATATATGTAAAGCATGAGCCCTAGAAAATAAAAGTGAGGAGGAAGGGTGGAGATTTTGGAAATGAAATGTTTGAAGGTAATGTGGAGTTAGGAGGGCTGATTGAATAAAAAAAAAATGATACATTAAGAGAGAGGTGTGGCAATAATAAGAGTATGTATGAGAGAGCTAAAGAGGGTTTGCTGAAGTGTTTTGGACATATGGAGATGAGTGAGGAGAGACTAAGAGGGTATATTTGTCAAAAATTGAGGGAACAAGGAGGTGGAAAGGTGATGTGAAAGAAGCTTTTAGAGGTCAGGGCCTAAAAATGCAGGAGGATGTGAGGCAAGCAAGGTACAGTGTGAACTGGAGCAATGTGGTACACAAAGGGCAATATGCTATCAGTGGGCTGATCCAAGGCATATGAGATGGTCAGGGAAATCACAGTAAAGTCTGTGGGAACTAGCTGTGGACAGAGGGGCTCTTGTTCCAGTGCATTATATGTAATGGTTAGAGAGTGGATGTGAGAAAAGAGGCTGTTCTCTGTTAGCTCCTGATGCTATCTCATTATGTAACAAACCACAAACATGAAAAAAATTTATATACGGACATTCATAGTGTAGCAGTTAGCATTGTGAACAATGAATCTACACATGGGTTCCCTGGAATCATTTCCTGGCTGCAGCAGTTGGCCCACAGCCAACTCAGCTGTTCATCCTTTCCTTGGGGTCGGTTAATAAATGGGTACATGGATTAAGCTCGAAGAAAGGAGAGACTGAGGATGATTGAAGGATGGAGTGAAAGATGTCCTGAGGTACTTGGGCCTGAACATGCAAGAGGGTGTGAGACATGCATGGAATAGAGCAAATGGGCTGTCAATGGGCTAAACTAAGGCATATGAAACAGTCAATGGAAACCTTGGAAAGGTCTATAGGGCCCAGTTGTGGATAGAGAACCTTGGTTTTAGCACATTGTAGGTGACAACTTGTGAGTGGATGCGAGCAAATGAGGCTGCTTTTCATCTGTACCTAGCAATACATCACTATTGTGGGAAACTGCAAAAAAGTATAGGAAAAAACCGATACCTTGATTAATGCCCAGGATGCATACCTGTCAGTTGAGTACTAATCAAAAACAATGCTAAACAGTGATTCCAATGGGGATTTGTGAACATGCAAGAGCATGTGAGGCATGCATGGAATAAATCAAATACTAAGTAGTGGTTCCAGTGGAGATTTGTGAACATGCAAGAGGGTGTGAGGCATGCATGGAATCGAGCAAATTTAAGACATGCTGTCAATAGGCTAAACTAAGGCATATAAAGCAGTCATTGGGAAACTTGATTAATGCCCAGGATGCATATCTGTCAGTTGAGTACCAATCAAAAACATTGCTAAACAGTGGTTCCAATGGAGATTTGTGAAGACAGCACAATTACTCCCCTACAAGTGATATATGATGTCTTCATTAAGATTTTGGTAATTGCATAAATAGTAATTGTTTATGTATGATAAATGTTTTAAATCAGTTCTTAAAAACACTGATATCTAATTATAATGACATCACAAATATACAGTAAGATATGGTACTCACCAATGCATTTAGCAGGAGCAGCGTAAGATAACCAACCTCAACATGCTCTATAACATGCACTTGTCACATCCAAACTGATGCTTTTCCTGACTGCTTAACCACATTACCATCACTACCACCTGAAGGCCATTTTCCAGGAATTATGGGTCAATTGGTGGCACCCCAAAACATGAAAAACTTCCGAGGGAAAGAGAACATCATAACAAAAGAAGTTTAAATCAAAGCAGTGTCAATAAAGATATAGCTGAATATGTTCATATACAAGAATATATACATTTTTTCATGCGATATTTCTTCTTCCTGCAGTAAGCGAGGGATAATATATTTAAGTGCATTATACATTACAACTAGAGTGGATGTAAGATGAGGGCATATGGGTTACTGAACTCAATTCACATACAAACTTTCTCTCATCTTTCACATACCACTTGGCAACATGTAAAGAACTTAATTCTTTATCCTAAATTACAGGTTTCATTCACAACTGAAAATTGGTGAGTACGAAAACTACCCATGCAGCTCCTGCATGATTTAAAAATGCAACTGAAAGGGGGATGAAAAAAGGACTGGAAACCCTCCCTTCCTTGCAGGGTCATTTGCAATAAGCAGGAGCAATATATAATCAAAGGGGCCAAAAACAACAGGCAGTCCTTTTCCGTACAGCCATGACAGAGTATCTTATTTCAAAATGTCAGAAACCATACACTGCACACAAATTAAGCATCTGTATGGAAGGAAGCTGTATACAATTGATCCACCTAAGATAAATGGGAATGGAGTTGATAACAGATGCATAGACAGACTATTTAATGAACAGAACTCATGTACAGCATTCTTTCTAATCTTGATTCCTAGGTTAAAAAGACAAGGAAAAATTACAGTTCAAAGAATGCATTGAAACTAAAATTTAATCTATGCAACAAACTTTACAAAGTGAAATTGAGAGGATTAGAATTATTTTCTTTGAAACAGGAAACCCTCTGTGGTGACCAAATAGAAATGAAAAATTATGCAGAAATTTGACAGTGCCAGTTTGAAACACTGTTCAGTGCATCACCATCCTGTATGAAGAAATACAAGACTAATATTCTAGGCAAAGCATTAAATACCAATTAATGAAAATAACTGATTAAATGATCATTGAAACAAGTTTTACGTAAAATATTCAATTTACATCTCATTCATAAGGAACATTAGCATAAAAGTACTGTATACCAAATTTTGGATAACTACTCTATCATTCATTATATGTGGAATCCTAATATTATCTATCATTTCAGAAATCTGAAGGAAGGTGAAAATATGGAGAGTCACATTTGAGGTTACAGTTAATAGGATACTGTTGAATTAAGCACAGTTAAGGAAAAGAAATTTTAATTTTATTTCAAACAAAAAGTATCGCTGTTACTGGAGAATCAGCAATTTGCAATGAACATTTGGTACAGATGATGAAATTGCAGATGGAATTTTGCTTAGCCTACAAACTGCCAAAGCAAATAAATTGAGCAAGCAAATAGAGCATGGGTTTCTTGAAGGAGTGATGTAAATGGCTTTGAATTAAATATGTTCATGTCAGGTTGTGACTGTAGAATGATTTGTACAGTTAAGTAGATATGAATTTCTTCAAAATCTGGTTGTGGAATAAGGAGACTGAAGAGGAAGAAATTAGAATCAGATGAAATCTGCTATATGAGGGAGAAAGTGGATAAAGTTTATGATGGAATAAAGATAGAGATATGCAGAGAAAATACAGGTAGAAAGTTACTACATTACCATGAGAAATGTAGAGGATTACTAGCTAAATGGAAGGACAGTTAAGACAATACACATGAGAATAACAAAGTGGATTGCCAGCATCACAGAACAAAGTCCATGGTCAACTCACAATAAAGCATTCATGATATATGCAACAGTTTTATATCAAAAATTATATTAATCAATGTTTATCCTTTGATCACATAAGACTTGCACGAGGGCCTAAACTATAAAAATCAAAAGGTGTCTGTGCAAACTGTACTAGCATACAGGCCCTCTAAATTCAAGATAAAAAATTCTCAAAATAAAGGAGTGTCATGCAGTTGTAACTGTTGACAGTGTCTCCTTCCTAAAAGAACAGCTACAATTGTGGATTTAGAGGAACTGGATATTTTTGGGGTTATACTAGGACAAAGTGGAAATGTGTGCTATTGATAGCATACACTGTGCAAATGTCACCCCAGTTCACCAGGATATTAGACTCAAGTATATATACATAATGAAAGGAATAATCTTTAATGAATAATCAATCTTCTTAAACATTATCACCAAACCATCAACTAGTTTTTGGTAAATAATGTTATAAAAATGTATACATTTCAACAACATGTTGATAAAGTTGATATCTACAACAGCTAATAAATTTAGCAGGAAGGTTGAAAGCATTACATACCATACAGGGACAATACTTCCCTTACACAGAAATGACCATTCTACAGATATACGATAGGGCTGAGACAAAAATGTGTTCTTTTATACTTTATTTACGTTAAAACAATCATACTGACATAACATAAAATGAGGTTACAATATATTTTTTACAACTATATACGGACAGTATATCTCCATAATAAAAAATTTCACCTCACAACTTTGTATAATACACATGTTGCAACTGGAAACATAGAGAGTATTTCTTTGATATAAGAGGCTAGATTAACATCTCACCTTTATAACAACAGTAATAGCAATGGCACATAAACCCTTACAGCTCAGAAGTGGCCATCTTGATTCTGAGGGTGTCTGATAATTCTCTTTTCATTATTATAAAGCAGAACTAATTCTTTAAAATATCAGATGCTGATGTCATATTTTTGAGCCTGGTAACAAAGACAAGATGAAATAATAATCTGTGAAAATTTCAATCTGAATAAGGTCTACTGGGAAGCTACTTCAGAAAAAGAGAACGCTGCTCAATCGAGGTAGAGGACACTCTCTATTTTCAAGCAATAAGCTTTTCTTGGTCCAGAAACTAACTCTTTCTTTTTCATCATGTAATGGCCTGCATATTTAAGTACAAAATACTTTTGATTGAAAAAGACTAGGTTGAACCAAGAAAAACTTGTAAATTTGATCTGGCAAGCCTAGATGAGCAGGGTATTAGGACAACTACATCACTACACCAATATAGTACTGAGTGACTTGTCCAGACATCTCTGTGTAGTAGTTTTGCTATTACCATGCATATCAGTCACGATGAAGTACTCCAGAGTGTTGTTCCTGAAATCATTACAAGCAATTCTATTTACATATGAACACTGCCATAATATTTATCACTGCCTATAATCATCACTGGTTACCTATCATTAATTCCTGTTTGAATACATCTAATTACCTGTTAATTAACCATATCAGATATATAATGAATACCTTCTTTGATGGTGCTTTAACAATATCATATATACAAATGCACCTAAATCATTAACATTCATTCTTTTTGATATGCAAAAAGGTTTATACATAATGCAAAGCAAAAATTTCCATGTGCAATAACAGCTCATTTGAAACTGTGAATAGATTTCAAGTAAATTTCTCCATATCTGACATCATAGACATATAAAAACTGAAAATAAATACAGTGACTTTTCATGATGAGTATGATTCAGCCATTCAGTCCTGTCATACATTAAATAGATTCAACACAAAAGAGCTTATAACAATAATATTCATGGAAGCTTTAACATCTTTATAAGATAATTTTATCTTTAGCTTCTCAGTTTACTAAAATTGAAAAAAAAAAAAAAATCTTCCATACATGTCTCTGTGTAAGTAATATAAAATGTACATGCATCAAAGATGAACACTGTCCATGAAGAAGGAAGACCATAATTCTCTTCTGATGATACTGTGAGCTAGAAGTGTACAACAGCAAGATTATATTTTGTGCAGGCACTGATCAATTCAGAATGGCACAAGTTGCTTAAAAGGCTGATTAATGAGGGCAAAAAGGATAAAATATGCAGATACTGAGAGTAAGGTGTGCCCTTTACAAATGATAATATTAGTTATGCTTTTGGTAATAATGAGCAGGAGGCACAGACAGTGATGGAACATAAGGATTTAATCAGTGTATTATGTCTTCATTACTAACTTAAAATTACAGAGCAATTATAGTCTCCTTCCCTATGAAGCACAATGTTTTGGTTACCAAGATAAAACAAGCTGATGACACCTCCTAATGATCAACTTATTTTATCTGTATGCGGTACACCTTGTAAAAAAGATTCAGTGCAATTATAATTTCAAAAGGAAGGTGTAATTGAAGGATACTTCTAAAACTAAGTCATTACACTCTTCCTATGGAATATAAATAAAAAGGAAAGTATTGAGTTTTATATCACTTGCATGATCTGGCATCTATGAATGTTTGCACAGATCTGCACTTAATCTCCATATGCCACTAAATCACAGTCCATACCACAATTTAACATATTAATCACATAGATAACTGTGACCTATACACTAATATCTTTCCTACTCGGATTCAGAACCAGCTTCCAGTGAACTCTTCTTGATAACTGTTGGCTGTGCACGGGATGAAGACCTTGATGTAGATCCTGTCCCTTTTCTACCTTGGGAATCAACCCTTGCTCTGCGTGTGGAGCCTGTTCGAGTTTTCGGTCGAACAGAATGTTGTCCAGGAGCAGAGGAGGCAATTGAGGCTATAGAGGAGTGTGAGGATGACTCTGATAACTCTACCTCACTGTTCAGTGACATAGTGGATCCAACTCGTTGAGCTCGTGCCCATTCTGCTCCACGAGTCACATCTGCTGCACTGATCTGGTGAGAAATTGTATACCAGAAAAATAAGTGAGATCCTGATACTTAAATATTATAGCCTCTATTACAGAACTGGATTTTGCTACAGGACCACTTCTTTATAAAAATAAACAAATTTCTGCTGCAATAAAGTCCACTACATTGAATAGGAACCATTAATACAGGTGTAATACTCTTTTTACTTACAGGATGGAAAAAATTATCTTCCATCTACCATCATTACTCCAATCTTAACTTAATGGAGTAGGTCAAGTATGTAAAGTCTCTAATTATCACTTGAACAGCCCAACCCAAGCTTGGAATGTCAAAGTGAAACATTTATGAATGTGCTTCTTACTTTTTCACTTCACTCACTAAATTGTTTCATGAGAGACAAACATCACCATTCATAATACCCAACACACAAAATACTTTAAGTGCATTTTTTCCCCTGCATTACTTCAGCAAATTCATCTGAAATATTCAGTCCTAGAAAAATTTTCCTTTTTACAAAAAGCAATCCATCTTTTTATATGGTCTCTCCTTGTACTGTTTACTGTACTGCTGTACATCTTCTTGATGAACTTTTCATCTTATATTCTGCATGACCATACCATCTTAAAAATTTTTTTTGTCGAAGTCTTCCTAATGGCTTCTTGACATGACATAACCACTCAGAGTTTCATTCTTAATTCTATCATCTTAATCCCAACAATACAAATAAGTTCTTAAAAAATGAATAGTAAAAATTATATGTCAGAGCTGGTGTTTCTAGAAACAACTTGCTTGAGGTTACACTGTGAATGAAAAGTAACCTTTGGGACAAGGCTGCATCAACATCAGATAATGAAACAGCTAACAGTCCTACGAAATATGTCCTGCTGCCTTCCACAATGACAATCTATCCACCAAAGGAAATCTCCCCTTTATTCCTGTCTAGTCATCCAGCTTCACAATCACCCTCCTATGTGGTATATGGTCAAAAGCTTCCAGCAGTCCAAAAGCAAATAATCTGCTCAGCCTTCTCTTTTGTCTAATAGTACGCTCACTCTTTCTCAGAAATTTAAGATGTTCATTACACATGACTTTCCTCTCCTTAAACCATGGTATTTGTCACTAAGGTAATTTCTACTCAGCTTGAAGTCATCCATCTGCTTCTTAATTATCTTTTCCAGTACTTTACAGACTACACCTGTCTGTGAGACTGGTCTGTGGTTCAACACCTCTTCTTGATCTCCCTATAGAAAGGTATGACATTTACTCTTTTCTACTCCTTTGTCACTTTACCTTCTCCAGCAGCACCTTAAACTGTATTTCAAGAGATCTGTCAATTGTATCTGCACACATCTTCACCACATGTGGTGAAATTTCCTCAGGACCATGAACCTTGAATTAGTTGACCTTTAGTATTCTATCAATGTCTTTTCTAGATACCTCAGTACTTTCTCTGACTTCCTGATTCCAAATGACTGGTGCCAAGGCTTCAGTGTCTTCCAGCGAAAAAACTGTGTCGGTAATTACCTATTTTTCCTTTCTGAGGAGATAGAGTTTTACATAGGTTTTACCTAATGCTACTGCCTAACATTCCTACACACTACTTCCACCTAATGTTTCTACCAAATGCTCCTAACTACAACTTCTATCTATTGCACTGTGCTCACTGCAGGAAAATCTAGAGTCATGAAGAATGAGCTGTGTGAGTTAAATGTTGTCAAGTGTTATGTATGACAAGGAGAGACTAGATTTGCAGACAGAATGCCAGTAGTCCACATATGGGTCAGGTAGAAAGAAAAGACAGCTACCTGGGTCAGATGAGTGCAACCTGACAACCACTGGAATTTACTATAATTTCAAACATCCCTACCTTTGACCATACAAACATTGATATCTCTTTTTAAACATGCTCCTTGATGCATCAAAGAGCTTAGGCCCCTCCACCATCCTATATGACTCACTTCATCCTCAACAGTTCCACTACTAAGATAATTGACTAGGGATTGGGAACATTCAGATCAAGATGCTGGAGGAATGATTGGGGATGGACATAATAAGGGCAATCTGTGTACACAGACAGGTACTGTATGTTGAAATGTTGGTCTCAGTTAATCAATTACCTTAGTGTGTACAGTGAAAATGTAAGAAACACTTTGCATGTGTGGAAAGTCATGTCACTTAACCCAATGGGCATGGTTGAGGATGTGTGAGTGATTTTTTGTGGCTGTAGGTACCTGATTCACCTCACAAAATTGTATATGGAGTACTGAAAATATAAAGACAATTAGAATTTTTCATTTACAACTCCTATTCATCACAGCCTCTCGTAAAACACAAGCACATTTGACAAGAAGTAAAAAATCACTATGCAAGGAAGTGTAGAATTATCCTGGATCTTACGACATCATGGGCCAGCCTTGAGAATACCATACAGAGGAATACCTTGCTTAGATACCTACGACACTGAACTCATCTCCTTAAGAAGCAAGGTAACCATGATTTACCAATATCATGGTATTTCCTTTTATGAGTACACCAATGTCTTCTACTGAAATGTAAGGGGAATGTGAATACATGCAAATAAAAGACAATATATAAACACATACCATTGACTTGGGTCTAGGACGATTCTCAGACTTGCCTCTTTTTCGTGGTTGCCCTTTTACTTGCGGTTCTTGGAAGTGTAGCGTAGGCTGAGATCTGATGAGAGCAAGATATGTAATCTATGTTCTTTTTTTGAAATTAGAGAGGTTAGATATTTGTATATATCTACAATCAGAAACTCCCATATCTCTATAAACTGAACTTGATGCATCATATTAAACCTAATAACAATAAAATACAGCAAAGCCATCATGTATAGCACATATTTGCGTGAAGGAAAAAGTTACATATAAATATAATCACTGCATAAAACAAGTTATGAGCACTGAATAAAAGAACAAAGGTTAATGCACATAAATGCACTAACATATTAAACAAAGAAAATATTATAATGCACTCATGTATTTTTACACTGTACAACTAATCCATATAATCAGTTACATACTGTAACTCTGAAATTGATTAATAATAGCTCATGACACAATCAACTGGTAATCAATATCAGCTAAGGTCAGCACTAATAATACACATCTTTAAACTTAAATTTTGCTGAACTGAAAAACAATCAATCTTTAAACATTAGTAGAGAAAAAAATTGAATAAAAAAATGTCAATATTCCAATACAATAAAAAAAATCTGAATTCTTAAGAAATACTGAACATTAAAAAACCTGCTAAGCCAAGGCATCTCTACAGATGTTAGTTTTCAAATTAAGTGCATTTGAAGGAAAGCTTGTGTTACAGGTGCTATTATCAAGCAATATAAAAAGTCTTCTACAGTAGGTAGTGGTAACACCAACACCCCATGCACAGAGAACCAACCCTGATCTGGACATTTCCATTCATGATCCCTGCGTGCCACACTTGTCAGAGCATAGCAGGTAAAGGTGAATCGCCCAGAGTCATTATGGTACAGCTTAGGAGAAAAGTTTTTCATGCAGTGCTCATTAACATTCTTTAAAATTGGCTCTTTGCTCTTAGTTATACTACTTTCTTTCCCGAAATCCAAAATGCTTTGAGAGCTTTTCTCAGAGAACCAGAAATAACAAGATACCCCAGTCCTTCTTAAGCTTTCCCTCTAAGATAGATATTTCTTCCTGTGAGTGACAGCGAATTCATGATTTCACAATTCATAGTTTGACAAAGAGGCAAATTAAATTGCCAATAAGAACCAAGTACAATAAGCCCAAAAAAAATTATGGCAATTACAAAAGCATAAAGGAAAACTGAAAAAAAATCTGAAGAATTAAGATTACGAAAATATAATGACTTAATAGTACAACAAAAACATCCACAAACAGAACACACATAGCAGCAGCAAGACAAAAAAAGGCATAAAAGATGTATTCCCCATACAAACAACCCAGACAGACCATCTTAATTTTCTTATTACTTTAAAAAATAAATTTCATCTTTCACAACACTCTAACCATGACAAAACACATCAACATCTCAAATAAACAGTGTTTTGGTCTTAAGTGATTATGCAACCATTAATATACTACTTTCTCAATTGACAAGAATAAATGAAAAATGTCTGAATAATGATCAATGATATGTGACTTTTCAAAATGAAAATAACAATAAAACACACACATTTCTTTTTTGGCATTTTCCCTACTTTTTATGTGCTTGCCTTTCCTAACTTAAGCAAGGCAGCATGAATAATAAAATCAAAATCTAAAAGCTACACTACCATGACAGAAATTCAGACTGTCTATCACTGAGGGTCGTTTTCTCTAATCATATTCACATTATAGCAACAACCAATAGTGTCAAAAATTCATTGATTCCATGCACTCTCAAATTTTTATGTTCACTGTTTTCCCTTAACCTCCGACTTTAACTTCTATTCTACCTCTACTTTTTCCTTATATGTATTTGCTACAGAATCTCCCTTTTTCACATGAAGGGTTATATCAACAGAATGAACAAGAAAGGTTTGCTTCACTTGTTTAACAGACAAACTTATACCAGTAATTCTTCTTTAAATATGAACTCTCTTGCAAGGTCTTGATACTTGAAAATATGGATAGTGGTGGAAATCCTGCATGCATCAGTATACTGCAGATATGGGAAATGTATTCAAGATATACACTGTCTTTTTAATTTGGGCTCATTCAGGGCTCTGATCTGCTGAGATTGCATTAATAAAAAAAAAATCATATAAAGTCAAAATGAAAAGCCAGCTATTTTACTAAAAATATTAACTCAAATGAAATACTAAACATTATAAATCATCCATTGCAACCAATTCAGGAACTTCAATTAGCATAAACAAAATGCAATACTATACTTATGTAATGAACAATTCAATATCCAAAATGAAACTGAAAGTAAAATACTCTCAGTATTAAACAAACTGAGCAAGTGGAGGGAGACTGACCACAGTGAACCTTGATTACTGATCTGCTATTTTTCCTTATGTAATAGTTTTAACAATACCAATATCCCTTACGACTGGGGAGTAAGCACATTACCAACAGATCTTCTGTGTGTCATTTGTGGAGACTAATGGGCAAGATTGGTTGGCTGGAAAACCAACCCTCTTGACAAAAATGAAGCAAGGATTTGTCCTTGAAGGTTCAGGCTGAGGTGCATGAATATGCACAATTGTAACCAATATGAAAAGGAGAGAGAGATGAGTCATGTCTGATGAGATAAGCCTGGATGATCTTGTTCTGAATAAATAAAAGCTGAAAGAGATGGGTGTCAAATGTTTCGAGAATATCCATGGACTATAGTTTGGGACTAGCGTATAAACAAGAGTGAAAGAAGGGGGGGGGGTTGTGGTACTGCTGATAAATATGGAGCTGTGGGACTAAGTTAAAGAGTGTAAGAAAAGGAGTTCAAGAGTAAAGCAAGTTAAAATGAGAGCAGACCATGAAGTGGGTGACAGCATATACATTTGCCCCTGGCAGTGCAGGGAAAAAAGATAAAAAGAAGTAAACTTAGAAGAACCATGTGAGTGGTTTATCAGTTTTGATGAAACATTGAAACTTTGTGCTAAGAGATCTGATGTGAAAGGGTAGAGGATGTGGTGATCAAGGGATAGGGAACTATGGTTTTGGTGCATTACACATGACTAGAGACTGGGTATTAACAAAT
>JAUTXX010102555.1:0-16571 GCA_032273605.1 Panulirus laevicauda
ATCACGTATTAGTCGTATTAATGTGCAGTCATCGTTTGCTGCTGCGGCACCTCTCTCTCACGTGAGGAGAGAGAGAGAGAGAGAGAGAGAGAGAGAGAGAGAGAGAGAGAGAGAGAGAGAGAGAGAGAGAGAATATGGATTGGTGGCGAGGCCCGTGGACAGTCAGGGGAACATGGGATTATGACGAAGGTTGAGGAGCGTACGTAGGAACAGGGGTTAGTGGCCAGAGCCGAGGAACGTGAGGTGGACATGGGACGGTGGACGGGGCCGAGGATCGTGAGGGTGGACATGGGACGGTGGACGGGGCCGAAGGACGTGATGTGGACATTAGATAGTGGCCAGGATCGAGGATGGTGAGGGGGGAGGGGGTGAGGAGGAGGGGAGACTCATGACGTCAGGCTACGTCACAGGCCCCGACTGCTGGGGTCCTGATATGCTTTTGTTTGGGTTTTTATTGTCTCCTCGTCCGGCATCAGTGCCACCCTCGGCCGCAGTATAACTGAATGACCGTAGCGAAGGTGAGCTTTAGATTGCATACCTGGTTATGATGCTCGGGTGTCTGCTCTGTATAATGAGGGAGTTGAAGATTTTGTGCGAACTGGCCTGAACTTTTCTTCATCATCCTTGAGCCAAAAGAGATAACCTTGAACCTTGAAAGCATATGTTCTGTGCTGGTAGGGTTGTTGGTATAACTGATAAAGGGGACGAAAACACGCTGAACAACAATGCTTTATTAGATATGGTATACCAAGTGAGATAACAAAGGGCAATGGGCTACTGAAGGTGCAGGATTGTGGTGAAGAAGAGGTACAGTAAGGTAGGAGGAGTAACACGAGACAGGTTTGGCAGGCAGGAGTCCTGTGGTGCTGGTGAGGATGCCACATGAAGCAGCAACACGGGGGAGAAGTGCCTGGCTGCCCAGTCAACGTGCAGCTCCTGTAGGAGGAGGTGGGTGTGGCCTGTATCGCGCCTCCTGGAGTGTGTGGCGGCTGTCGGTGTGTGCCTGGGTTGCAGGAGGAGGTGGGTGTGGCCTGTATCGCGGCTCCTGGAGTGTGTGGCGACTGTCGGTGTGTGCCTGGGTCGCAGGAGGCTCCTGAAGAGGCGGTAGGGATGCAGGAGTGCCGCGGGCGTGGCCGTAGGTCCCTCGTTGTTACAGCTGCTGCTCGTGACGGGCGGAGGTGATGTCCCACGAGAGTCCTGCCGAAGGTGAACGTCGGGGATGAGGCGCCACAATGACACCTGCCAGGAAGATGAAACATCAGTAGTCACGTTGGGACATCTACTGATGGAGGAGACGCCTTAAGAGCGGCTTGAGTGTGGCGTCACATCACCAAGACTTCAGGTACCGGAGTGGTACACTTGTTGTCTGGTGGTGAGTCACCTGCCTGACTGACTTGCTTCTTTTCTTTTTTTCTATGAAATCGTCGGACCTCTGCTTGGTCCGACACGGGTCTTTGCTTGTCGGTGGCCCGTACTTCTTTCCGTGATGCCCGGGTATCTTGAGGGGCGGCGAGGCCTGATCTCGGAACCCATTGGGAATTAGAGGCATCGAAGCCGAATATCGTAAGCTTCTTACCCATCTCCAAGCTGTCGGACTTGTGGATAAGTCCGTAAGAGCGGCGCCTCTCATGGAAATAGTCAAGTCATCTATAATTACAGCGGCAGCTCTTGATCTGCTACCGTCAGCATCGAGTGTGGGTGTCAGGGATTAATACTGCAGGTGCCACTTGCTACCCAGCCAAGGTGTCGTTATGAAGGTAACACTTGTGGGGCGACAGTGAGGTCGCTACACATATCTGGACAAAATGGAATTAAAACTCCCTGACTGACAGATGTTATCTTAAAGTGACACAATACGTTGTCCTTGAGGTTTACGTAAGACTGAGGTCCATGCACTACGTCAAGGCAGCCTAAACCAGCACCTGCTTACTCCAACACAAGCAATACATCTTGCCAAACTCTCTCTATTTACAATTCCTGTTGGCTGTCTTCAGACCGACGGTCTGGCTGAACACAGCTCCCACGATGACCAAAGGCTTAAGGTACATGTCTACAGGTCTGACAGCACTCATCCGTCCTACCGGGAACCACTCAAAATACTCCATAATTTTTCCATGAAGATTGTTTAGTGTTAACGCGGTGGCGAGGGCTCCCGCGCTCCACCCTGCTTCACTAGCCGGCTGCAGGTCCTCGCGGTCAGACCCTACACCACTCCATCCGTCCACCGCTCCTCGCGTAGCCACCAGCACCAAGTTAGCTCTCCTCACCTGGTGAGTCTTGCTCCATACCTCACCACACGCCCGGCAATCATGGTTTTACATCTAGGAAATGGTCTCTTCTACGCATTTTATTTGATCTTTTTTCTTATAGGAAATTAAGCAAGATATAGCGATTATGTAGAGATTGCGATGCTCTTCGTAAATGTTAGTTACACAACCTCGGCAAAGCTAGGATAAGCGGGAGAGACTGTTCCTTGTGCATTGTGCTGAGTGTTCACGCCTCTGGGTAGGGTGCAGTGACGTCCACAGCAGAATAACATGGAGGGATAGTGAAGACATCAGTGATGACCAGGGAGAGAGAGAATTTCGGAAGGAATTACATCCACTGACTAGATCTGCCAGAGTGTGATTTTCTGGAAATGCAGGAAGGCAATAGTAATGTGTACGTATGAGTTATCGATATGGAAGAACCCACGTATCACAAAACATAGGGACAAGGTGTAGCAGGTGCCACTTGCTATCCAGCCAAGGCTTCGTCATTAAGGTAACACTTGTGGGGCGACATACCCCACCTCCAGACTGTTGTGAAGGCAAGAAAGCAGGTAGTCAGGTTCACGGGTTGGTGACCGACTCCCCCCTTTGTCAACGTCTGTGAGAGTTGCCAGTGGTCACTTTATTTCTCTCTGGATGTATCTTGAATGGAAAGGAAGAACTTAAGAAATGTAGGACCGAAGCAGAGCGTAATCCAATCAGGGTTTCCCTTAGGGGAAATTAGTTATTGAATATAGACTTATATAGAGTAGTTGCTGGCAACTTCATTTAACCCAAGATAAATGTACGAGAAGAAGGAAAACTATTATTAAATTGATGGACAGTGAGTGTAGCGCCTTGGGTGAGTTGGGTGCTCTATAATTTCCTAATTTTACGTTTTTCCAACTAAATTCTCACTTGATAACCATTTTGATGTGATATGCGCCGCTATCATGGGTAGCTCATTGTGTACCTATGCTCAACCTGTGAGCGATAACGCGATAGGATTACACAAGTCACAAAGAGTTTTGATCAGACCTTAATGGGCAGATAATTACATGTTAAAATGTTGGATCATTACTCACAGATACTCACAGATCCTCTTGTGACTGTAGCCTCCTGTAGAGTCTGTATCTGTCAGCTCCTCGTCTAAACTTACTTCAATTTTTTTAGGTCATGTCCGTGCGTGTGTATTTTCTCGTATTTATATTTCTCTGCTTGGTTTTCCCACAAACGATCTGGTTTTGCTTCAAAGGACTGTAGTATTGATGGTGCTTTTATTACTTTCTCTGGTAAGCTGTTTTCACGATACCTAACAGTCTTTCATTTGGTATATACATCCGCCAGATGCAATATAAGAAACAGTTTCAGAATTTTAATGTACTAATTTTAACAATAAGGTGTTGTGCCATGTCTGCAAGGTTTGTTTGGTCTTGTCCCTAAAACATTTTATATTTTCGCAATCCAAGACATGATATTCCTTGATGTGTCCATCTCTGGCCACAAACTTTATAATTCAAGTGATGAACATTTCCAGATATGTCAAAGTGCCAATAATACCTAAAGCTAGTAATGTATATAGGCCAGAGTGCCAGTAGTACCCATAGCAAGTAATGTATATAGGCCAGAGTGCCAGTAGTACCTATAGCAAGTAATGTATATAGGCCAGAGTGCCAGTAGTACCTATAGCAAGTAATGTATATAGGCCAAAGTGCCAGTAGTACCTATAGCAAGTAATGTATATAGGCCAAAGTGCCAATAATACCTAAAGCTAGTAATGTATATAGGCCAGAGTGCCAGTAGTACCTATAGCAAGTAATGTATATAGGCCAAAGTGCCAGTAGTACCCATAGCAAGTAATGTATATAGGCCAAAGTGCCAATAATACCTAAAGCTAGTAATGTATATAGGCCAAAGTGCCAGTAGTACCCATAGCATAGCCATGGTTAGAAATGACAACAATACTGATTTTGATCTTTTCCATACTTATATTTCACTTGACACATTTCATTGCGATGGAAAATGGATGTGCTAGTGGGATGTGATCACCTATGCTCTTTCTCCCACTATCTTTAAACCACCTTAACAGATAATCTCGTATTGGTCCAGCAAGTTCCTTGTTACATGTCCTTCCCATGTGTTATTTTCCCCAATTCTTCACCTCCCGGAACCCATCCCTCCAGTCTGTTATCAAGAAAGATATTCATAGATCTGTCACTGACCACATGACCCTGGCCTAGGAGGCCCAACGTGAAAAATATCTTTCGTAAATAACACAAGTAAATAATACAAATGTTGCAGTTCCTACCTACGCCTGACATGGGCTAATCTTCTTTGAAATAAAACTACAATCATTGACAAGCGTTAGCAAGAATACTTCAGGACTGCTCAGTATAGTCACGGCAATAATTAAACAGTTATCTAGACCATGCACCATGCAGGAAACAGAGCCAATACTCAATTATCTTAACGATATCGCTGGCGGACGGCCATTGTCTCACCTGCCCTAACGGTATGGCTAGCTGGATATTGCGTTGGAGATATATGGTGATGTGTGTCTCATGTGTGACGAGGTAGCAAAGGTCGCCTTGGTGTAGCCATCATCAGGGCTAGGCAGACCCCGTGGTGAGGGTGTGGCTGTGCAGCTGAAAGACGACAACAACGCCGTCTCAGTCCTGGACGTAATGAGATAAGACATTGAACTGACATCTTTGTTGTGTCATTGTATACAGAGCCAGCTACCAAGTCCTGCCTACCAGTGAAGCCTCAACATAGACAGCAATTGCACTGTTCTCCACCAGAGTTGTGTCAGTATTTAATGCTAAGTACACTGTTCTCGCTACCATGCAGCCTCAATATACAATTACACTGTCCTCTCTCCCATTGGAGCTCAGAATACAGAGCTAACTACACTGTCTTCTTCACCAGTGTAGCGTCAGCATACAAATCCAACTACACTGTCCTCTCAACCAGTGTAGCGTCAGTATACAGACCCAACTACACTGTCCTCTCCACCAGTGGAACGTTAGTATACAGAGCCAGCAACACTCCTCTCCTCCAGTGTAGAGTCAGTATACAGAGCCAGGCACACTTTCCTGTTCACCACTGTAACTTCATTATACATAGCCAACTAAACTGCCGCCTCTGTCAGTGTAGCGTCAGTATACAGAATCAGCTACATAGTCCTTTCTGCGAAGCGTAGCATCAGTATACAAAGTCAGCTACACTGTCCTCTCCGCCAGTGTGGCGTCAGTGTACAGATACAAATACATATTCCGCTTCACTAATGTAGCGTCAGTATACAGATACAAGTACACATTCCACTTCATTAGTGTAGCGTCAGTATACAGAGCCAACTACAGTATATCCTGTCTACCAGTGTAGCGTCAGTATACAGGGCTAACTACACTGTCCTTTCCACCAGTGTATAGAGCCAATACACTATCCTTTCCACCAGTGCAGCGTCAGTATATACAACCAGTTACAATGTCCTCTCCGTCAGTGTAGCGTCAGTTGAGAACGTTCCACATCTCTACTACATATTATCATTTCCACCGTCCATCGCTCGCTCACCTGCAAGTCAATGGAAAATGATTGTACCATGACGGTTTCCCTAAAGATTTTTGTTCACATGATATTAGCAAACCTCTGTATGCATCTATCTGTCTATCTAACATTATTCTACACATACACAAACACACATCCTCAACCCATGTTGCCCTGTGTGTCGAAGTGAACCGTGGTCTTCCACACTTATAAAGTTGTTCCTTCCTTCTTTTTCTTTTTCCATTTTACATCTTAAGCTGATTCGTCACCTGGGATCATTGTGTCCAATCACACTCTACATCCATACGTGAGAAGTGTGTCCACAACATCCAGTCCCCAATCATTCCACGGACATCATCAATAGCATCCTCAGCTTTAACCAGTTCTTTCACCACATCTACTCGTCTTTCCTGCGGTCTACTCTCCTTCTACCATCTACTGTACTGATGTATATCTTCCTGGCCAGCCATTCACCTCTACCTTCTACATCGCCGCACCGACCTAGATAACTTTCATCCATTTTCTTTTCTAATGACTTCTTCACACCACCTTATCTTCTTTCGTATTCCTTCTGTAATCTATTTATCCCTCTAGTAAACATCGCATTTTGATCAGCTCTGCTGTTCTTATCTTATCACCTATCTTTACTGTACGTCAGCCTTGAGACAAGCACTCCTTCATTGCTATCGTCTTACAATAACAACAATTTTCTTCACTCGTGGAAGCTTTCAGTGTATCTCAAATGTTCCTCCTTGCGTAATTACTCACACTCGCCTCTACTCCTCTTTCCTTTACACAGTGGAGCAATTACTGTCCTCCCTCCAGTCATGAGACCCCTGGCCACTGTTCCATGCTTCCAGACATACCTTCTGGATCCACTCCACCAACTCTCTCACCACACCATCAGTGTCCCCACCTTTCCCATTCTTTAAAAGTAAAATTCCAAATAAACTTGCAAATTCATTTAGGTCCTTATATCTACAACAGATATTCCTCTACAATATAACTGATAAACGAGGTTTATTAGTGTGGAGGCAACGTCGTATTTCTGAAAATTCGTTAACACATAACAGAGCCAGAGAGCGTATGCAAACGAACAGATTTGAAAACCATGTATACAAATGCAGGTGGACTGGACTGGTGTGGGAAACTCTTTTCTGGTAGTGTTGGGTTGAGCGGGTGCCAGACTCACGGAAGATGAAATGCCTAGCTTAATCTGCCCAGGAGTGGCAGAGATAACATTAATGGATAGATAAGATAAAGCGAGAGTATGATTATCTCTTGATGAAAGAATGTCATTACATCTTAAGAAATAATGATGGATGGCTCATTCAGAAAATATCTAATCGGAAAAAATGACTGTAAGAGTGGCTTGTGTAGTGCTGACGATAATTCACAGCCCTTCAAGAAGCTGCATTGATGCAGAACAGCTGTCAGACGAAAACAAAGAAGGAACAATAAAAACGGTGACTTTGAGGACACATACCTCAGAGATGGCAAAGTTCTGATGATGGGTAATTTTACCCACCAAAAAAATAGACTGGAAGAGTTTAGCTTTTCATGAAAAGAAAAAGTCACAGAGATACAAGGTCCTCCAATTTATACCGACGAATTTTCCTTAACAGACAGTCACAGAAGATAGGGTAATCAGAAAGGCTAAGACATCATCACTGCTAGAACTTATCTTTACACACTGTAACATGGAAATTGAAAAAACTTCCTCGATTAAGATCACCTCTGGAACTCGCTGTGGTTCATGTGGTATTGAGTGTGTTATGTGTGTGTGTGTGTGTGTGAGGGATGAGTGCAGGACAGTTTAGGGATGCGTGCAGAATGTCTTCACTAACTTGCATCTAGGGTATGAGGGGTCTTGTGATACGTTGAAACAGTGTTTGTAATGTGATAAGTGATGAGCAGAACACAGATGAGAAAGCGCAACTAGTGTATGCCTTGGCAGTGTCTGTTTAAGTGTGGTGGAGTAGAGTTAAAAGGCTGGTTGGAACGGAACGTTTAGCCTGTAACCGTTTCGTTGTGCAGTTGCTGGATGATAACGATAGCTAGGAGGCCTGTGATTGTTCTGAATACTCTGTTTTATATGGATTACAACTCCTTTATAATTGCTTTTGAGGGTTAGTCTAGGATGTAGTGGATGGATGATATGTTTGTCACCAGGAGATTCATCACCCAAAGCCCATCGTTTTTGTAGGTTAGATTAGGGTGTGTTAGGCTAGACTCGGTTCGGGTTAGGTTACAAAAACGTAACTTAGAAGGGGGAGGGTGTGGCGAATCTCATTTGACCCAAATGAGGAGATATAACCGTGGTAATTACACAGCTGAAAAAGTTTATTCAGAGTATGAAATGAGAACGAATGTTCCTTAAGAAAGATTACGGAAGGTTTTGTGATATCTAGATAAAAATAGAATATGGGTACTAGTGTATGCACATAGAAAAGGTTGAAAAAGAGAAATATATGGGTCAGTGATAGATGCGCAAGGCAAATTAGCTTACAGGTGTTCTGTAGAGAAGATACAGACGACACAATCGTCAGTCAATGTTTGAAGTTGTAAGACACAAAGAAATGATTGCTTCAGTTAATACTTGAAAGCGGAGGTATACTGAGAGTAGTAGTGTGGGTAAGGCATAAGACACTGCGAACTTTTTCCATGAATTCATCAGGAATATATTGTTGGTTAAATATAGCTAATTGATTTGAATGAAAGAACTGCTAAGGAAGATGAGGAGATATGCGAGATGCTGAATGAGTTTCAAAAGTTTTACAGTTGGAAGATACCGAGTTCAACACCATGGAGATGGGATTGGGATGAGGTCTCAGAAAGAATTGAAATTGCTAGAAAAGACTTTCTAGGCTATAATTTTTTTTTTTCTAACCCAAATAAAGTTCATGGTCCTTATGAAATTTCTCCATATGTATTGAGGGAAAGTGCTTGTATACTTAATAGGCCGCTCGAAATATTGTTCAGTATGTCACTAGTGGAGAATGTAGTATCAGAGAAATGAAAAAGTGCAATGTCGTGCCTGTCTTTAAGAAAGGACGTTGGGTAAATACGCTAAACCACTGGCCAGTCTTCCTGAGAAGTGTTGCTGGTGGAGGAGGGTCTTGGCCAGGACGCTGCTCTTCCCAAGTCAGACGCGCTATTGGATTCTTTATCATTCATTATACACCAGAAGCGACCAAGGTACATACCTCCTGAGTGACTAGTGTTGGGGGTGACGGCGATGAGGTGCGCTCAGCGGCAACACCAGTTGTAGTCATACTGTCTTCCACTTTAGAGAAGTGTTCCAGTGGTAATTATTGACTTACGTCACTTTCTTCAAGGATTTAAAGAAACTTAACCCCACTGGAAAAGTTGGAGCACCTTTCGAGAAACGTTTAGATTTGGGATGAGAGTTTAGAAAAAAAAAAGGGAGTTAAATTTTTACAAAAATGAGACTAAAGCTAATGAGGTAGTATGAAAACTATTTCTCGCGCCTGTGTGCGGAAACCTCTGGGTTAAAGATAACGATCCGCGAAGAAATATATGCCAGAATCGAGCTTAACCTAGCTGCTATGACATAAAAAAAGAAAAGAAAATGCTAGCGTACTTAAGAAAAAAGTTTTCGCTTGCATGTATAGCGAAGCAACCCGAATAAGGAGGACCAATCAGAGTGTAAAGAGTTTGAAGGCGTCTACAAGAACGTATAGAAGCAAGAACGATACGAGTGGTGGCTCAGAAAATGTAAATAATTACCCTTTTAGCCCCTCAACCCCCAACTCTTTCTCGCTCCGTTTTTTTCTGACTGATTCTCAGACATAATGTCCAGCTTTCAGCACGGCACAGTGAACTCACAGACGAATGAAAAGAGACAAGAGCTCATGCTGGACTAAAACTCCTGAGCGGGTGGGTAAAATCCCTTATTATGCTAATTGTGTACAGTATTTTTGGTCCGTGGTGATATTAACATGGAAATGCGGACGGAAATCGTATATGACGAGATATTTAATTTCAGGACACTTTTACATCATCAAAACACTCCAAAATAGGGTTACTACAGGTATATCTACCTCGGCAGTGGGGAAGCCTTTGAAAATGAAGTGGTAAACAATAAAGATGAAAAAACTCTGAAATGAAAATGGACAGAACCTATAAAAACCTTATGTAACTTTTCCTAGGGCCTGGGGTTCCCAGGGGCTGAAGTTTGCTGTTTTATGTAATGTTAGAGGAAAAATATTAGTGTTATTGGTTCAATGTGAAGACGTGCGCCTTCGAGAATGACTATTTTGAAGCATTGTCACCTGAAAATCCACGATATTTCTATCTGAACATTTTTTTTTTAAGTTATAACTACATATAGTAGTAAAAAAAGATAGGGTCATATACTTTGAGTGTAGAACAATAAAAGCTACCTTTATGTAAAGGCAAAATTGTACAGCCGGCCCCGGCAGATGGACGAAGGCAGATGACCATAACATAAATATTCGTGAAATAACACACAATCTTCATCTTACGTCAGGTGAAGCTTTCATTTACGTTAGCTTCCAATGTGTGCTTATTTCAATTTTTTACGGTAGTTTACTGTAAATTTACCACCCCTCACCCCCTCCCCTTCATCGCCCTGCCCACTGTCAAGCAATTTAATGTCGTAGGTCAGGTAGGACGGAATACATTTACAAGCCGGTGATGTTAATATGTTCTGGAGGGTATAAAGCAGTCTAACCAAACACTCTAGTTAATATACATGAGCTAATATCCCCACGGACCGAAATGTCACCTCTAAACTGAATTTCAGCGCGTCATCTGAGGAGTGTACTAACTTTATGACACATTTTGGTTGTTTTATTGTCTGTTGGTCTTCATTGTGGAAGAACTACTGTTACCTGGTTTTTCATATTGTTCTCTATACAAACGTCAGCTAAGTAATCACTCAAGACATAACATTGAAGTATCCTCAAGATTTCTCATTTGTCTGTTCATTTCAGTTTTCCATTTATATATGACTTAATGCTGTGAACTATTAACTGAAAAATATTGTATCACTTCACTGGGTAAAGACACGATTTCATATACGTTTTAAATGTTCATATTACAACATTATGAATGCAACAAAATCTAAGTTGTTCATAGCACTTTGAAATATTAAGAAAAGACTTTCTTAATTTCCTTTCTTTTATACATGCATTAGAAAAATATGAATTAAAAACAAGAACTCTAAACCAGGATGTATATTTCCAATGTGATATAAAATTCTTACAGAAGATTGCCAGTCATAAAGGAATTTATCCTTGTCATGCATGACTATTCTGGAGACTTTCACAGTCATGACAACCAATATTACATGTATCCAGTTATGGATTAAATATGTTTTAATCATTAGCATGAAAGGATTTTATTCATCAGACATGCCTAATGTTGCATTTAAAAAAAGAAACATGTTGCAGCCAATCACAAGAATTCACTGTTTCAATACACCACTAGTACCTCATGTTGCATCCAACCACAAGAACCTAATGTTGCATCCAACCACAAGAACCTAATGTAGCATACAACCAAAAGAACCTAATGTTGCATACAGCCACAAGAACCTAATGTAGCATCCAACCACAAGAACTTAGAATTCAACCACAAGAACTTACTGTTGCAGTCAACCACAAAAACCCATTATTGCTCCCAACCACAAGAATGTAATGTTCCACCCAAGTACAGGAACTTATTGTTGCATCCAACATGAACCTAATATGTTCATAAGAAGTTTGACAATGTAACATAAATGAGGAGAGAAAACACAGAGAAAGCGGAATTACACTCAAAATCAACATTGCAAACTACAGTTGAGATATAACAAAGCAGATGCTTATAACATTCAAGAAAACAAGGGGACACATAACCTCATATTGGCTTTGGGAAATCGATATATAAACTGTAGATGAATCTTGTATATGATATGACACAGGGGCGAAACTTACCACCCCGTGGCTGAATATCAAATACAATGCTCATTGATTTTGTAGCAATATTCAGCCGTCAAATGATATATTGACGGATCTTCTGCACATTAGTGCTATCTGTTGGCTATACATGATATTTAACGAATAATTATAATAATAAAATATAATTATGATAGTGATATAATTTAATGATAATAAATAATAACAATGATAATAATGACAATGATAGTGAATAATAATGATAATAATAATTGTAATAATAATAATAATAACAAAATAACTGGTGATAATAATAGAATAATAATAATGATGCAATGGGTTGCCGGTTAGCCATAACAGTTGACCTTCGCCAGTGTTATGTTATCGCTGGCGTCGCTGTAGTTCAAAAACCGCAGGTGTCATACCGTCAATGGGGCTCATGGTAACTTGAGAAGTTTGTTCGAATCGAAATGATTATTATGAATGGGTGTCTTATACCCGTCAGTTGCAAACAATACTGGGGAGAAGTTACCGAATGTTGAAGTATGTACTAAAAATCATAATTTATGGTTATTCATCGCCTGGCAGGCTGCGCGAACCCAGTAACAAGAGATCATTTGCGCAGGTTATTTACCCTAACGGGCAGCGTGGAGATGTTTGTGCATGAACTTACTGTGTATTTCTCGCTTGACGTACTGTGTATCTCTCGCTTATTGTACTGTGTATTTCTCTTAAAAGAATAGCGTCTCCCCAGTTGCTGAAAATACAGATATCTAAAGAGGTTTGTAGAGAACTGATCTACAATTTTCTGTGCGAGTGATTCTGAAAAGGAGAGAGAACTTATATTTTCCGCAATCAGATTCACTAAAGTGTCTTACATACTCTCGTTTCCGTATAAAACTGTGACTTGTTACCATCGAGTGAATCAAGAAATGATAGAAGATAATTGAGGCTTCAGTAGCCAACTACTGAGTCACGAGGTTGGACCATCTCTTGGTAAGCTGGGTTTCCTGTCTATAATGGTGGTAACTTAGTGTCGTTAACCTGTTCAGTCCTGATGGTCAGTGTGACCTTGGGTAAAATGCAACCATGGATATTGTGCCGACTGGGTATTTGCCTCCAGGTCGGGCCAATACCCACAAATCTTTATTTCCATTACTAATATTTATTATTAATCTATTATTATTACATCAAAATTACATATATACTTTTTTCTTATTTTGATAGGTATTTAGGGATGATGACATCAGTTATACATTAAATAGGGTTGCAGGCCTAATGACCTTCCTCATAGGTCGATGGTCGTAAGACCCAACACAATAACAGTCAGTGTGAGGGTGAAGGACCTGCTTATCTCAGGATGATGCAACGCCTGGTTTTTCACCTCAGTGGGAAGTCCTGGACACCAGAGTAACAGATGGTGAGGAGGCTGCTGGGTGTTTTGTGATGGTTGGAAGTGAGGGAGTTTATGTAAAGTTATCACTACACAGTTGATCCTGAGAATTGATAATCTTAATTATTGACTTGTGTTTAAAGTATGCTTTAGGGGACGCGTCTCATTTAATGACTGTTGCTAACGAAAATCATATCTTGCTATGTGTTTCTTACATTAGATTGTGTCATATTTAGAATATATTTGTCGTAAGAGGTCAGGTTAGGTTAGAGGAAATAAAAGCGAAAACAAAAGGACAACGTACCATAACGTAGGAAATAGAAACTCCAAATGTAAATAAATAACATGTCAGAATTCATTATACTTAGTGGAGAAGTCTTACCAGGTGAGTTTCCTGTGTCAGGAAATTGAGGCTTGCTTCTTAGATACACTCATTGCCATAACCATTTTCATTATTTTCCAAACGTCTCAGTTGTGAGTAACTTTCTCTGGATATTCTCTCTGGTGATGAAATTGGAAATTACGAAGTGTCCACACATTTAAGATAATGATAGATGCCTTGTAACCCTCCTCCTGTTATGTAATTACCCATTTGTACAGTACAGAGAGGGAGTTCTACACTCGTAGGGCCCCATCTCTTGACCATTGCTATCATACATAATTTTAAACTATGCCGTCCACATTTATAGTTTCAACATTTGGTACACTCCATTCATTTTTTATTATGTTATAAAAGTACCTCTTTACATCTCTTTTAGGTTTATTACTTGATTTCATATTATGTTCTGCGTTTGTTCTATCCATATACATCTCTCGGAGACCTGTTCACTTTTGATATCAAACTGGTTAAAGATTTTGATCAGGTCGCCCTTTTACTCTTGTATCCGCCACGGTGGACAAATTCAAGGATGCTAAACTCAGTTTTTTGATGTGTTTTATGGTGCCATCTGTGTAGACTACCTGTGGACCATTATATTAGTACTTTATATTTCTTCAAATACCTTGACTACACAGTACCTTGATCAACCATGGTAAGATAGTCCAGTTTTGTTCTTATGCATGATGAGCAGCTTGCTCAGTATTTTCTTATGCATGCATTTGAATGGTATTCTAGTATTTGACATCAGATTGTTTGATTCCCCAGTTAATAACCTAATGTGGAAATCAGGCGACAAGTCATGGCTTTGTACAATGTCAACAACACTTTCGCAAACGTATTATATATGATTTCCTTGTAACAAAATATTCTTTCTTGATGTCCAATATCTCAGGTTATTTGAATGGTGCCTCCTGATACATAGCCAGTCTTCTCTGTGCATATATAAGGAAATATGAGTATTCTTGCAACCAATGGTTACCAATCCACTTAGTGTTGTATACACTTCGTAGATCTTATCTCCTGGTTCTTTTTTTCCTGATCTCAACTCTAACTAGGCTCGTAAACGTTCCTCGTTTGGCGGATATGTAACTTCACATAAACTTACTTTAACCTACCTAACTTACCACTCCGCCTTCACCTGCAGGAACAGCATGACTTACCACCTGGCGTATATGGACCTGAGGGCCCGAGGGGAACCCATAAGGTGGGTTCTGAAGGCGGTGGGCGCCACCTATACAGAGGAAAGGATCGACATCTTTAAACAGTGGTTGGCCAAGAAGCCAGGTGAGGTGCCCGGAACCCCAGGTCAATGCAACGAGTATAGGGATGGTGACGTGTAGCTCATGATGACGTTGTGTGCTGTTGTGATGGTGACGGTTGTTGTGTACTGTTGTGATGGTGACACTTGTTGTGTACTGTGGTGATGGTGACACTTGTGTAATGTGGGGATGGTGACACTTGTGTACTGTTGTGATAGTGAATTGTTGTGTACTGTTGTGATGGTGACGGTTGTTGTGTACTGTTGTGATGGTGATAATTGTGTACTGTAGTGAAGGTGACACTTGCTGTGTACTTTGGTGATAGTGACAGTTGCTGTATACTGTTGTGATGGTGACACTTGTGTAATGTGGGGATGGTGACACTTGTGTACTGTGGTGAGGGTGACACTTGCTGTGTACTGTGGTGAGGGTGACACTTGCTGTGTACTGTGGTGATGGTGACACTTGTTGCGTACAATAGTGATAGTGACAGTTGTCATGTACAGTGGTGATGGTGACGTCATGCGTTATGATCATGGTGATGGTGACTTATGGTTCAAGGATTCCGATAGTTTTTGTGTGATGTGTTGATGGTGCGTTGTGTGCTATGTTGATGGTGAGTTGTGTGCTGTGTTGATGGTGAGTTGTGTGCTGTGTTGATGATGAGTTGTGTGCTGTGTTGATGATGAGTTGTGTGCTGTGTTGATGGCGAGTTGTGTGCTGTGTTGATGGTGAGTTGTGTGCTGTGTTGATGGTGAGTTGTGTGCTGTGTTGGTGAGTTGTATGCTGTGTTGATGGTGAGTTGTGTGCTGTGTTGATGGTGTTGATTGTATTGTGCGGGGAGAGAGTTTTAACACTCTTAGCTCCCCATTTCATGATCATTCTCGTCTGTCATGCAAATGTATGCATGGTGTTTGAATGAATTATGTCCACATTCATTCTATATCATTCATCTCTCCACTACCCTTGTACTATAAAAGTACTTCATTTTAACAGCTTTCGTACGTAATTTAACGCCATGTCCTCTGGTTGCTTTATCCCTACATCGTCGTCAACAATTTGTAAAAAAAAGAAAAATAAAACAAAGGGTTGTGATTGGGTCACTACCCCCCGACTCTTTTACACTTCCAAGGTGGACACATTCAATGCCTCTGGCCTTCCCCTTGTTATTCCGCCCTTAAATCTAGTATCATCTTTGTTGCCTTCCTCTGGACCCTCTCTCTTAGCTCTTTGTGCTCTTTTATGTGCGGTCACCAGACTTGAGAAGCATATTTAAGTTTTGGCCTAATGGAAAATGTGAAGAGCTTGTTGACATGTAATTATCCATATACTTGAAAGCTGTTCTAACATTTGCCTATAGACAGTTTGTATTATTATTTATTTTCCAGTTATAGGACTCTGGCGACAAGTTTTCCATAGTTTTCCCTCATTCATAGAATCCTGAACCTTATTCTCTGCTTGATATGATTCCTACTGAGGCCTTCCTTCGGTTTTTCCCATCCTCAGTACTTTCCATTTCCTTTAGTTGAATTGTCATCAGCCATGTATCGAACCAACTTTTGGATTTTATGTCCTCATGTAAATTGCTGCAATCTTCCTCGCTTTTCACTTCCCTCATGACCTTCATATCATCATTCAGGTAGGAGTCCATACCTTCAAGTGAGTAATTTATGTAGATGCAAGAAGATTCATGGCCCCAGAACTGAGCCCTGTGGCACTCCGCTGGTTACCTCGACCCATTAAGAGAAGATTTCCTTTGACATGCGTCCTGTTTTTCCACCCACTGAGAAAGTCTTCTACCCACTGAAGGCTTGGCGGGCG
>JAUTXX010102776.1:0-16565 GCA_032273605.1 Panulirus laevicauda
ATATTCCCTCAAAGGTCCAGTTCTCTGTTCTTAACGCTACCTCGCTAACGCGGGAAAGGCGAATAGTATGAAAGAAAGAAAGATTTAGGAGTGAGTTTTTGAGTGTTTTGAAATTTCCAAGAATGATTTTAGTGCCATTGTGATTTTGCTTATGACTGTACACATGATTATCGTTGCTTCAATTCACATTAATGATTGTAAGGTTAAAGATTTTATTACCATCTTTGGGACTGTATTCTCAGAAGCTGAATTTGAGTGTAGATAATAAAGGGAACTTTTATCAGCATAAGGGACGTGTGACCATTTCTTGAGTATGCCAGTTTTCATAAAAAAGGAAAAACTCATATAGGAAGCCCTGAACAAGAGTTGTGATCCTTTGTGTCAATGTTTGTGTTGGTTTACAGTAAGGTCACTGAAACTGTTCACTGTGGCTATATATAACACCTTTTATGTGTGTTTCTAAGTTTGACCATAGAAGATAGGTAAATAGAAATGGAATAATTTGTGATATTTTGATATTTTTAGCATCTATTCATTTTGTAATAAGAAAGTACTGACTGTTATATGTGACTGAGTTTTTTAGTGATTTTGAGATCTAAATAACTTCTTTTATATAAGAACTTGATAACTATACAATATATGGTGGTGTCTTAGGTTTAGTGATGTTTCGATAATCTAATCTAACTTGTCTGTGGTTGTCTTCCTCAGTGAGTGTCAATCGAGGAGGAGCTGATTGTCCAATGGCCCTCAAACTGGTAGCAGTGCAAGTGTTGCTGGAGATCACTGCTTTTCTGCGGGAGACATACACAACCTTGCCTAAGTCCACAAGGTAGTTACAGAACCTTTTTTTTCCCCGGAGAATTTTTATGTATTGTATGGCTTGGTGAATTTTGATTATGGGATTTAATGGGTTCAGTGCAATAGAAAAAATGTACCATGTTCCACATAGAATAGTTTTTCTCCTATATATGATTGAACTAAACATATGCACTCTGATGCTTAGATATGAAGTGTGCATCAGATTTCACACAGAGCAGTGGCCCAAGGCTTTAGCATCACTTGGTTTTATCCTGGGTAGTACACTGTTTTACACATACACAAGATTCATTTAGACTGTGGATAACATAAATGTCAAGGTTACCTGTAAATATGATAAAAAAAATCATGAACAAACACCGTTTATCACAGCAGCAACATCAACAATAAATTCGAATGCAGCATACATACAATGTGGTTTATCAATACTACAGAAAATTTTGTGTCCGTAACTTTGCTACCTCGCTGACGCGGAAGACAACGACATAGGTTAATAATAAAAAAAAAACTTTGCCCCAACTGCTTGTCAACTTAGCATCCTTAAACTTCAAATAACCCAAAACCCAAAACCCAAATTTACTAACATCAGCCACTTACATGCCAAAAAAATATTCTCTCAGGTAAGGACTACATTTCATAGCTATTGGCACCATGTATTCGCAGCCATTAGAATAGTAATGGTGCATTGCAGTGGCAATTCGTTATGTTATCTCTGGGATAGGATAGTAAGAATATTACCCACAAATCACATGCATATTGTAGAAGGCATATAAAAGGGATGGTAGTGAGGGACTGGAAACTCTTCCCTGGAATATTATCATTTTGTAAAAGTAATAACAGAGTGAGGAGCAAAATCAATTTTTTTTGTCCACAGAGGCTTGCATCCTAATTCTATCTCACTAAGTTGGGAAAGGCATGCCTATGAATTTTTTTTTTTCATACCATTTGCCATCTCCTGCATTAGCGAGGTTGCATTAAGAACAGAGGACTGAGCCTTTGAAGTAACATCCTCAATTGGCCCTCTTCTCTGGTCCTTCTTTTGGAAAACTAAAAATGAGAGGGGAGGATTTCCAGCCCCCCATTCCCTTCCCTTTTAGTTGCCTTCTACAACATGCAGGGAATACATGAGAAGTAATCTTTCTCCCCTATCCCCAGGGATATACCTATATATTTTTTCATGCATATTTGCCATTTCCTGCATTAGAGAGGTAGCATCAAGAACAAATGACTGAACCATAGAGGAGAAAAATCCTCGCTTGACCCCTTTCTCTATTCTTTTTTTGGAAAAGTAAAACTGGAGGGGAGGATTTCTATCCCCTGCTCACACCACTTTTAGTCGCCTTCTGCAGCATGCAGGGAATATGTGGGCAGTATTTTTTCTCTTTTTATTACAACACATCTCTCTTACCCTCTCATTACTTACTTGATCAAACCACCTCACCCCACATATTGACCTCAGACATTTCATTTCCAACACATCTACCCTCCTCTGCACAACCCTATCTATAGCCCATGCCTTGCAACCATATAGTATATTTAGAACTACTATTCCCTCACCAATACCCATTTTTGGTTTCTGAGATAATGTTCTCTTTCCACACATTCCTCATAGCTCCCAGAACCTTCACCACTTCCCCCACCCTGTGACTCATTTCCACTTCTGTGATTCCATTCACTGCCAAGTCCACTCCCATTTTTCTCCATTCAAACGTACATATATTTTAGAAATTATGCTGGAGAATGTTTTGTTGTTTTGATACCATTATGTATGTTTTCAAGATTTTCTTGAATTTTGTCATGCTTGATGGCATACATCAGTGCTTTGGTGTGTTTTTATTGTTCTGATTGGCCTGTAAAGAAAGAGATGCATCGAAGAACTTCACTCATGAATTGTAACTTGGATCTTGTAGGATTTTATGTACATATTTCAATAAGTGCATGATGGAGGTGGATATATATTAGATTGTTTTTAGGATGTCTGTTCGTGGTGAACGACCATCTGCTTGGGGTCCACCCTGTGGTGGGCTGGGAATTGGAAGGGACCCCAACCGGCGATGGTCCATGGCTCTCTCCTCAATGGGGTATTCCCATCCTTCTGCACAGAGCTTACAGAGCATTGGTGAAACCCATCCAGGTGTGATAAGATTTCCTTTTATAGTTCAAATTTGTTACATTTTTTCCTTGTTATGTTTGGAAGACTTGCATTCATTAATTGCTGCTACATTAGATATTTTCATTGCTACTTTGTAAGAAACTTTGATACAGATGCTGAAAAGTAAAATGCCCTATCTTGTAGCTTGTATGTCACCAGTGGAAGACCTGGATAGTTTATCTTCCTACCCTTGTGTTATATCTTTTAATTAAAGTAATTTTTTCCTTATGTATGATTATGAGAACTCTATGACTATCCTGTGATCTTTTGATAGCCATAAAACTGAAATGAAAGCTACAAGTAAATTCTGCTTCCAACAGCTGGGTTTACGGGGGAGCGCAAGATCAGCTTCGCAGTGCATGATCCTGACAATGTAAGCCTTGGCAGCTCCAATACCACAGTCACGGTACAGGTTTGAATCACATGTTCACCATCTGCCTCTCTCAACTGTAGATACTGTTGCATCTTCACTGTTGTGTCCTGATTTTTCATTTGTGGGTGTAGGGTTTTCACTGGGTAGTTACACATAATTACAACACTGTCTTGGTTGTGCGCATGTTACTAACAGGGAGTGGAATAAATCGAGGACATTTCTATGATTTGTTGTAGTGGATCTTCTTAGCATGTTTTCAGATATATTTGCATGTTATAATGTCATTGACACAAATCCAAATTATGCATGAAAGGAAATATCTGGACATTAATATTGTCTTATAATAGAAAGGAAATATCTTGACGCTCATTTTGTCTTGTGCATGAAAGGAAATATCTGGACGTTCATTTTGTGTTCTACACACTTGATATTTAACCACTTAAGTTAATCATGATTTTAATGGTAAACAAATAAGAGTGATGATAATTAAGAAGCTGTTGGATGAGATGTGAAGTAGATGTAATATTTAAATTTGATTAGAATTTTGTTGGAAGAAATTAAGATAGCTGTAGGTGAAAGATGGAAAAAAGTGAGACACAGGTATTTGTGTATGTGATATGAAAGTGCGATAAACATTCTGTATCAAATGACCAGAGTGAATCATTCAGGCTTTCTGATGTGAAATAGGGATAGATAGTGAAACAGTAAGGTCATGTAACTGCAAAAGTGGTAAAGGAATACAAAACCAGGCTGAATCACACTTGAATGTAACAGTATGGGATAAAACAGGATTTTATTGACTAATGATGAAGATTGTATGAATTTATGTTTTTTGGTGAAAATTGTAGTATTGCAGTATGTTTTTATTTAAAAGCATTTCAGGATTTAATGTAAAAGTCAGTGAACATACTCATTTTGTTTGAAAACATTTAAAGAACAGTTGCTAGGTCAATGTGTTGAGTAAGAACAGCTTGAACCAAGTTACTACATTTCGTGACAACCTATTTCATATTTGAGCATCAGTTCATGGCCCTCATAGTCAAACTTAACATGTGCCTTGTTATTACCACTACCCATAATAGTGGTAAAGGGATGGGGGACCATATTACCAGCTGTCAGTATGAATCTTCACCTCATGCAAATGAAGCCTAGGTATAAAAGCTTAATGTTTTGGTGAAAGTAGGAAAGGTTAGTGCTTAGATTTGAACTTTAAGGTCTATATCTCTACACCTCTGATGCTTATTAAGGTGTATTAATGAAAAATTTTAACTGACCAGTCTCTCCTTTAAGACTAACTGAGAACTTTAAAGGTGATTCATGTCAGGTTGCAGATGGGTGGGTTTTATAATCAGCCCACAGAACCAAAAACTTTCTGACATGCTGTGTCATGATTAGGTGGGAACATTGTAAGCAACATCGGATAAACAAAAGTCACATGATGAAATTATGCATTCAGAACCTCACCTGAAGAAAATGAGAAATTACAATCAAAAGATGGACTAGCAGATTAGAAATAACAACAAAACAGTTCCAGACCAGATAATAGCCTTGATAGCCTTGGCTTGATTTTCTCTATGTGTCAAGCCCTAGAATGATCATAAAAAAATAAGAAATGAAGTAGCACATTAACACAAGAAGGTGTTTACCACACTTTCAGCACTAAGAGGAAGATTTAAGGTTTGAAGAAGCCAATGTAAATGATACAAAAACAAGGAATGTAAGATACTTGACCAAAGGCCAACTTACTTCCTTCTCAAAGGCACAGGGAAAGAATAGAAATTGGATTATGATGACTCCTGGAAGACAGCAGCTTCTATGACTATCATCAGTTTGGCGTTTGGAAGTGCAGGGGCACCTTCTCGACAGTCATGAGTAATGCAGACAAAAAATGGCAGTCACCAGAGACTTAGGAATAAACTGAACCTAGATATAAAAAAGTGATAAATTTACTTTTATAATCCATCTGAAGTGTGAAGGTTTTTTTTGGGTAATGGGAGTGAAGACAAAATGAATATCAGACTTTAATATTATGTTTGTCATTGACCATTGTTTTCCTTCCAGTTTATTATCTTTGTGTACATCAGTAATTTCAACACAGAGGCCATCAAACACTTAATTAAAGCTTTGTTTGAGTTTACTTAACATTGTCACCAGCTGAATAGAAGGAAAGAAACAAAAAACTGCGATGAGTTGTGAGGTTTGATTCTCAGTGGGAACCAAGGTCAAATGTGATTTAAAGCTGTATAATTGCTCATCTTGGAACATTATTATTTGCTGTTTATTTTTCCAGCCATTGCCATTCTTAAAAGTCTCAAACATGACACACACAAGTGCTGTTAGTCTTAAAAGAATTAGAAGAAAACAGAGTAGGCAAATGGCAGGAATGAGAGTTGTAATGTAAAGTATGATAGGCAGATGATGTTACTGTTAATTAAGTAATTTCAACAAGGGATGAGATTGGAAGTTGTGATTTCAGAAAAAGTTTTGAAAGGCAGGTTTGAAGCTAGAGTTTTATGACTTCCCTACCTAGTACATATATAGAGATTTAGCTTGATGCATAAAGAGATTTAGCTTGATGCAGGACTAGCATGTATCTTTATGTATCTTTTTAAGATAAGCTCCTCTGCGTCCACTCATTCTCCATGTGAAAAGTACTTTTAATCTCCTTTCTCAAGGAGTTTATCAGTGCTTAGACAAAATTATTATTAATCTGATATTCTAAGGATGGGAATAACGGCAACCTGGTGAGTACATCAAAATCTTCTTGACTTTTGGCATGGATGCATTCTGTATAATTATGCATGCCGATGTAGCTTTTACCAAGTGGGAAATTTAAAAAAAATCTAACCATCAGGTATTTCAGATTTTTCACGTGGAGAATGGTGCAGCTTGTCTTCTTATATGTTGATGAAATATGGCAAAATGACTCAGAATAGTCGCTTATTATGAATTTTATGAGAGATGGTTGTAGGGTTGTAGAATGAATACAAAGAGGAATAAGGAAACTGGAGGATGAAATGTCATTCAGAAAAGAATGGGCAATAAAGTGAAATGATTGGATGCCCAGAAAATATGTACATCTTGCTAGCGCAGGAGGTGGCGAATATGTGTATGTGTGATATTGGAAAAAGATTTGGAACTAATAACTTGAAAATGTATTCTTGTGAGATGGATGAGGAGTTCAAAGGTAAGGAGAAAGGAGTCATTTTATTGTATTTCATAGCAATGTACTGGTGATGAAACTTCCAAGAAACTGCTAAGGTAATATAGGGAGGAATTTATACATGGAGTGGTCTCCTCTTTATGAAAAAAAAAAACGAGTTTAATACTTAGATTTATTTCAAGTGAATGCTGGATTACAAGAGACTTGGGATTCATAACTTGAGACTGAAGTCAGTGGAAACTAATAGCTGGGCTGTAAAGTCTCCATGTATAAACCTTTGAATTCAGACTCAAATATTCACAGAGTGGGCAATTTTGTGAAGAGGAGCGTCGAAGGGCAGTGCAGACCAGCCGTAGCCATCATTTCTTAAAGAAGGGTGCCAGCCATAATTCATCATTTAAGAGACGTTCATTTAAGCTCAGCAGAAGATCCAAGGATCCTGACTCTGACTGTAAGTAGCTAACAGGAAATTCGGCAAAGTTCATAGTTGACTTAGTGGTAAGGTCCTAAGTGAGCGCAGTAGTAAGCTTATGAGGTTGATACTGAAACATTTTATTTTTGCTTAACTATTCTCACAAGCTTCTGCCTCATTTTGTTTTCAGCAAGGCTCACAAAAAACAGGTAATGGTAAGAAAGCAAAGAATTAATGAATAGTAGTAATGACAAAGATTTGGCTTTTCTTTAGTGACTTTGTGTGAATATCTCTGTTGTATAGAATTCTCTCATTTCCTTGGTAAGATGAATATGGCCTCCAGATTAAGTAGCAATATTTTACTTAAAAAAAATTTAAAAATTACATTGGAGTACATGGGAATGACTGTTAACATGAAACTTGATGGTTCATGAAGAGGTTATCTGCCAGAGGACTGTAAGTTCCAAGTCTGTCCTGTATAGAAAGAGAGACAGGATAGCAAAACATGCACCATTCCCTCTGGCACATCTAGCTGTAGAATAGTATTGAAGAGGCACCATGTAGAATGCCAGGAGTATACTGTCATGAGATATAGAAAGATAGAAAGGTAGAGCACATGTGGCCTTTCTTCGTTTGTTTCTGGTGCTACCTTGCTAATTTGGAAAATAGCTCTCAGATATGATTGTCTGTTTTCCTGGCACTACCTAGCTGACGCAGGGGGCAGTGATGCTGTTTCCTGTGGGTTGGGATGGTGCCAGGAATAGATTGAAGGCAAGCAAGTATGAATGTGTACATGTACATATATGTCTGTGCATGTGTATATGTTGATATGTATGTGTATGGGCATTTATGTATATACATATGTGTATATGAGTGGATGGTTCATTCTTCGTCTGTTTCCTGGAGTCACCTTGCTGATGTGGGGAACAACAATCAAGTATGATTAATAAAATAAGTATACATATAAAGCATTAATGAGATGGCGTTGATTAGGAAATAGGAAATTAAGTTACCTATGCCATCTCGGCTAACACATATAAAAATATCTATACATCTGATTTGTGCCCATGACATTCAACATCAGTCATTCATTATTATGCATAATTGAGTAAGTGTGTATATATGTCAGTATCCATCTGTGTATGTATGTTACTAAAACTCCTGGGACACTTTTGGGTTTCTTTCAGAGTAGTATCTATTCTGCTTTGATTACTGCTTGGCTGTTCTTTGTTTTTTCCATATTTTTGGATCATGATGAGTACATGAAAGTGGAGTGGTTTGTTTCATCATTTTGTGCATTATCCATTAACATTTCTGGTTTGAAGTTATTCCATGTTTGAATTAGTTTTAGCATATTTCAGTCATGTTTACTTTTCTCCAGCAATCAAGAGGTCTGACAGTGTCAGATCACGCAGGAAAGTGTCAGCTGTTAGTGAACGATCTGACACCTCTGAGCACCTGGAACAAGAGGTACAGATGTGTCTATGATTTTTCTTTGTCTCATCATTGATTCTTACCTTGTGAATATTGCTTACAGAATTATTTTTTTTAATTTGTTGAGGTATTTCTATAAGCATATTATGACTTTGAAGAATATGTAGAGAATATTTTTTCATGCAAGTTTCATATTTCAAGGTGTCTGGTGAGGAATCCCCAGGAGTGCTGAGCAATGAAGACCTACCAGAAAGTCCTTCTGATGGGGACCTGGATGAGGAAAGTCTCACCTCTAATATGCCTTGGCTAAAGGTTTGTTTTGTTTTGTCTTTTGTTTTACATATGTTGAATTTTAGTACAGTAAACTTGTTATAATGGAAATGTATTTTGTAATATCAGAGCATATGACACACCAAAGGACATAACCTTAAAAAGCTTGTAAAAAAGGATATAAAGAATTACCTTTATAGTATATGAGTGGATGAATGGAACATTTTGACTATGGACCTGGTTACTGAAGACAGTATATGTAATTGGTATTGGAACCTAAGAATTCAGGAGGGCAAGAAGTGTGCATGGGACATAATGTAATGGACTGATGTGGAGTATGGGGAGTGACATCCTGGCATTTGGCTGAACCAGAGCACATGAAGTGGCCAAGGTAGAATATGGAGTACTCTGTGGGGTTTGGCTGTGGTTGGTAAGCGATGATTTCACTACATTATGCATGACGACAAGAGAGTGGATATGTGCAAGTGAGGCTATTCTTTTCTTTCTGATGCTGCCTCTGTAAGACTGGAAAGGCAGTCAGGTATATAAAAAGTGATAGAAATCTGCATTTTACAATTTCTTAGCTTGTTTATAGTTCAAGTTGAGCATGTCTGGTGAAAGTTTTACCTGAATTCATTTGTAAACTGACATTTATTTCTTTTAGGTTGTAGTGCGGATATCGTCATTGTACAATATAATGTGCACTCACCAGACGTATTGCCATCCTCACTGCTACAAGAGGAACATGCGTGCTTGTAGGAGGCTTATGCATGCACTCAGAAAGGTAAATTTTTTAGTTTTTCAGAGATGAAAACATTTTTTTTTTTTTTTTTATTAACCTATGTCGCTGTCTCCCGCGTTAGCGAGGTAGCGCAAGGAAAACATACACTAAGGAAATCAGGTAATCAAAAGACGAGTCTAACAGATAGGCTAGGATCAGCTATCTTAACCTCAATATACTCCTCCCTTATTCACTTTAGCTCATCAAATGTGTTTAGTAGGTCAGTTTGCAGATTTAACAAGGGTTTCTTTTGCAGTCCTCATTATGCTGGATTGTAGCCCTATGAAAATATGAATTTATAATTTTGATGTAAGGTCATTAAACTTATTTTGCATTGCATGGCCAAACATTGATTATTTTTCTTTAGTTCAGAGTGTATTGTTGATTTATCAAAAGAGTAGTATGTATTAGATTATCTTAATAATACTTAATAGCTAGTTAGATCTGTTAAGATAAAGCTTCATGAATGATGTCTAACATGGTAATAATCTTCGTTGTAGGCATATAATTGTTACAAAACCAGATTAATTTAAAACTCAGAAGTGCCAGAAGACTGGAAGAATACTTAGAGGGTGCTATGATATAAGACCAAGGAACAAATGTGAATGCTTGAATTACATATAAACAAGTCTGTTGATTATACTTGCTAAGGTGTATGGGAGTGGGGTGATTGAGAGAGTGGTGGCAAGACAGGGCATCAAACTGGGGAGAAATTGTGTGGCTTGAGGAGTGATAGAAGACATGTGGTCCAGGTATTGCATTGTTTGTCTCCATGGGAGTGAAGGGTGGGTGAGCATATCTTTTTGGATGGATTTTATACATGTTTTTCATAGCTTTTCCATTTATAAGTGCAGTTGGCTTGTGGCTGATTTTTATTTAGTGGGTCAGAAGTGTTTCATAAGTAAGAGATGGGTTGGTGTGATAGGTGTGGATCTTTCTTTAAAGTGCACCAAAGTTGGTTTCTGTGATTCTTTTTGCTCATTATGTCAAGGGAGGAGTGCTAGCTGGCAGTTTAACTTATCAGTGATTAGGTTAGTGAGGGTGTTGTTTAGAGTGTGGATTTATACTCTGATTTCCATGGATGGCAAATGGTATTGTCTCCATAGATAGATATAGTTATATGTATTGGAATCACATGGAACAGATCAGTAATGTATTGTTTATGACAAGGTATATCCTTTCATGAGAATATGCAATTTCCGTTTTCATAGATGTATGGTGAGGAATTTGAAGAGCAAGAGGAGGAGGCAGTAGGTGCAGGAGAAGGAGCACGTGACAATAAAAAGGAAAAGAAACAAGGAAGGAAGGCATCAGAGCAGGGTCATAGCTCACCACTCAAGAGGAAAGAAAGTTTTGCATTTCGAGATAAGTATGTCAATAACTTAAAGTTACTAGCAGTGTCTTTTGCATGGAAATTTGTCATATTAGTTATAAGTTAATGGGATGATGTTTATGTGAAAATACTTTATGATATGCTTCATGTTCATGATAGTCATATCATCAGACAGAATCCTTCCACAGTTTCTTACTCCACTGCGTATAGGTTTCCAACACAAAAGTGTAATGATGGTTTGCAGCAAGAATGCTTTAGGATTATTCTTTGTGCATCATACTATTGTGAATTGAGAAAAAGGTGTACTTGTTTTGGAAATGGAAAATATCATATATCTGATTGTGATTGATGAAATTGTATTTGTATATTGGATAACAGAGCTCTCACTACATGTATCTGTCACAGTGGTTGGCTTTAGGGAGAAACAATGAAATGTGGTGACAGAGTTTGAGAGAGTATTTGAGAGAAAGTTGAGAGAAACGTAAACAGAAGTTAGTTGTGATGGCTGGGGACTCGTATGTTTGATTATTTCTTGCAGATTGATAATGGGTGAAAAAGCAAGGGCTTTGTCTCTTATAGGATTGTCCCAAGTAGAGCATAACCATGTGGATGAGAAAAGAGCAGTGCTTCATGGCAGGAATGGAAATAGTGAAAGAGGTGTAGGTAACTGGGAGGAAAATATGTGAAACATAGAAGCAACAGATAGTGGATGCATTCGAGCAGATGCAGTCTTTCTCTGTTCCTGGTGTTCCTCACTAAGTCAGGAAATGACATTCAAGTATGGAAAAAAAAAAGCAAAGTTATAGAGGGTAGAGAAAATTTGAGTTTGATGGCTCCTAACTTGGAAGACTCATGATTCACGAGGCAAGCAATAGGTGTTTCTGTACTGTAGTGAGGACAAACATTGCATTTGTAAGAAAATGATGGTAGAGAGTAAAGCTGGAGTTATGAGGGTGAGAGAAGTAGCCTGAGACAGTTAGTTTTCAGGCAGAAGATCAAGGGAAGTCAACAGATGATCTTCTACAGAGAGGAGGTAGGATGAGACTGAATGTTGCAGGAATAAATAGAGAAAGGGCCAGTTGAAAGAGCTGTATCTGAAGAACTAAGGTGGGTCCAATCACTAATTAACAATCAAGGAGGCCCTAGGAATTGTTCAGCTCACCTCGACTGGTGCTATCATTCTGGTTTAGGACCCGAGAATCATAAGATTGGTATTCTACCATGAAATTTCGTGGAAAAAGTATATCATAATCAGCTTCTTATCTGTCACACATTCTGCATGACCATACCATCCTAAAAGACTCATTCATATGCCTTTCTAGTAACTTCTCTGCACCATATATTCTCAATCTCGTTCTTTCTATCCTAATCCAACAATACTCTACAGATAATCCACCTCTTATGCCCTTATTGTTATTATGTTATACGTATTTACCATTTCCTATGTTAGTGAGGTAGCGTCAAGAACAGAGGACTTATTTTGATCAAGATACATCTGAGTTTCATTGTCATAAAACAGTTTTGGAACAACTATTCCTTTCGTGCAAGCTTCTTGTACACTCTATGATTTAATGATGTGTGTCTTAATAGGATGAGTGCTGGACAGTTGATAAGTATTGTTCAGTGTTTTCAGTATGAGAGTTGCCTCTTAGACATGAAGGGACTTGTGATATTACTAATCTGTGTTTTTAATGTTGGACTGATGGGTGATGTCCAGAAAGCCGATAAAGCATAACTTATATGTGCTTGGGGAGGGCATTTGTATATTTTGCATTTAGAGTAAGTTTGATTGTTTAATTCTATCTCCTCCATCCTTGCGTTGAAGAAATATAACATTTGGCCTAATGCAGTAAATTTTTGAATGGTAGAACTTATGAATTTGAAATTTAAGTATTAGACTTCTGTAGTGAGAACACTATTTTTAACTTGTAAAACTAGCACCTCAGTGACAGTTTAGGCAACATAGATTTTTAGAAATATCCAGGAATATGGGGTAAAATTTTAATATTCATTACTATCATAGTAATCCAAAGAACAAGGCAGAAATTAGCTCTTGACGATGTCATTTTGCTTTATCTGTGAGCTGTAATTCAGACTGATGCAGTAACTGTAACACATATCTGTTACAGGATCGACCGTAGTGTGGACATTTCTGCAGTGTTATCAAGATTGGGCCATCATCAAGGGTCAGCTGTACACCTCTCCAAGGACACCATTGATACTGATGGTATGGTATATTATCATAATAAATTCTCATTGCTTGCTACTTATTTCTTAGTTCCTTTGTTTGATTTGCTGAATGAAGCTTCCCTGAATTTTGATTTATCTCAGTAACAACAAATAAACAATTTGGAATCTCATTTCTCTGCAGTTTTAGAATTTGCCTTTTTTGTAGTAATCATTTAATCTCAGACATGCACATGTATTCCGACACAACTTCTCACATCTAGCTTGTAATACCTGATATATGAATATGATTTGAATGATAACCCAAATTATTTAACTCATTCAGGTTAGTATGTGTATTGACATTTCATTCCCTAAAGCTTGTGTGAAATACATGTTCAAATCACTTTCTTCTAATACTCATAGCTTTCGAGAGTGTTTTGTCTTTTAGCATGATGAGATATAAATTTTTTTACTTTATTGTTGGAGTATTAGATGGCTGGGAGCCACTTACTAGAGAGGTATATTACCAGTACAACCCACCTGGGTATCAGAAGAGTTAGTAACGGCTGCATAGCCAGCCAGCACTTAAGTGGTTGTCAAGTTGCACTCCATTCACCCAGGTAGCTGTCTTTTCTTTCTGCTTCACCCACATGTGGACTGCAGGCATTCTGTTTACAAACATGCAATCTGCCCTTGTCACATGTAACACTTGGCAACTCTTAACTTACACAACTCATTCTTTGTAACTCTAGGTTTTCCTGTGGAGAGTATTATGACCTGGCCTTGCCTTTTGGCAAAATGGCAGGAGCAGTTAATTGAAGTAGTTGGTTGGAACATTAGACAGAAGCATTATGTAGAAGTTGTAGGTGGGAGCGTTAGATAGAAGTAGTGGGTGGGAATACTAGTTAGTAGTAGGTTGGAATATTCGGTAGAAGTAGTAGGTTGGAATATTAGATAAAAGTAGTAGGTTGGAACATTAGGTGGAAGTAGTAGGTTGGAACATTAGGTAGAAGTAGTTGATAGGAACATTAGGTAGGAGGTTCTGGTAACACTGTCAGGAGTTGCCCTCTGCCAGTGGCTTGTTAAGAGGAAGGCACTAAAGGCTAAGAAGTGGCAGTGGAGTTCACCAGTTATGGAAACTCTTTCGTCATTGTCTCCCTCTTGAGGGAGTTCCCAAAAGGAACAGTAGTCAGAAATATAGACAGATAGATTTGATGGATAATGTTATGTGATAAGAATGAAGACATATTTGTGTTGTTTCAGAATAGTCAGAGATTGATTTCAAGAGAAATTGGAAATTTTCGATACCATTTGATGAAAGGAATTCATTGATCATAGTTTTAATTATTTCTTTTAAGGTGATGGAAAGGAAATGACAAAGGATAGTAGCAACAAGGATGAAGAGAAAAAGAAGCCAAGGAAGGGTGATACGCCAATAATTAGGTACATGAAGACTCAGGTAAGAGAAGTAACCACAGCACACTCATGAGCAAAAAAAAAGTGTCCATATATCATTAGGTTAATCTTCCAGTCTGCTTAATCTTTTATAAGATATACATATTGATACTTATTCCAGGTGATGGGACTAAGTCATGCACCGTTATCACTTGTGTGTAAGGGTGTGGCAGTGATGACAGAAGATCTTTTTATGGATGTTGTTCCTCAGGCCTGGGAGTTGTTGCTGGAATATGATAATGAGGTATGTAGAAGTTAGATATCAGTGCTTTGTTACATGTAATTAAAATTTTTTATCCCACCATTCCCCTTTTTCAGTCTCCCCTTCTATGCTTGTTTACCTCCTTTTTCTTCATTCTCATTCTGATCACTTCTGTTTCTGAGGAAGTAGAAGACAGAGTTTCTTACCCAAGAAGAAGACTAACATGATTATTTTTGTAATTGTAATGTATCTGATTATTTTCCCTTTGGTACAGAGATTAAGGTATTGATGGCTCAAACACAGTGGAATAAAGATGCTACCATTTATCCCTAATCCCATGTGAATTCTTATAAAATTAAATGCATCATTTTATAGCCATTTATTGATGTGGCTGCCAAGGATAGAAATCATTTAGAACTCTTCAATTATCATAACATAATTGTACACCTGCAGTTGAACAGCATTAAAGTATGTAGCAAGAGACTTGGAGAATTAAGGACTGACATTGTAAGAGAGATAGGTGTGGTATTATGTGCATTTTTAGTTAGAAAGCAGACTAGAGTATTCTGAATTAGTTTGTACATAAGGGGAGGAGTAACAAAGAAATTCTGACCAGAGAAAATGGTGTAAGAAGTGGAGGGAGGATGGGAAAGACACATGGGAGGATGGAAGGATGGAGTGAAGGGGGCTTTAGGGTATCTGGCCCTGAAAATTTGGGAGGATGAGAGGCTTGCATGATGTAGAATGAATTAGATGTGGTATATGGGGGCAGTGTGTTGTCAGGGGGTTGAACCAGGGTTTATGAAGTGGTTATGGTAAACCATGAGGCAGTATGAAGTTTTGCTTTGGGTTGTAGGTCTGATTTCAATACATTATACTTGACAGTTTGAGAGTAAATGTATACAAATAAACAAATTCATTTGTTCCTGATGCTGTCTCATGGCCAGGAAAAGCAGCTGAGAATAGGAAAAAAAGATTAAATGGACATATTTTTCATGGGATGGTATGTCTTTAATCATAATGAATGCATTCTCCAGGTTACAGCAACAGCAGCAGTTGTGTTCATCCTAGCAGGGGTGCGTGTCCCTGCCCACACCTCAGATGTTATGACGCGTGAGCTGACACACCCAGATCCCAACACTAGACTCAATGCCATTCTCAGGTATATGATTAATGGATAATGACCCATGTGGAACAAAAGTCATTTACCTATTCTCTTACTCAAAACTTTGTCATCGTGTCTGAAATACCTTTAAAATTCAGATTGAATAATTGTCTGTAATTTTCTGTAATTTTATCATTGTCAGTTGATTTAACAGTCTTTAGAAAGAACTTCGCATTTCAAAGGGGTCAATCCAGTCCCTGTTGCTGAGTGTTGTGCAGCCTTGGGCTGTATGGACCTCTAGAACAGGGGTTCTTGGAAACACCAGGGCCCTTTTGAAAAAGTCTTGATACTTATGAATGAATAAGAATTTATTATTCCTGGGGTAGGGGAGAAGGAATACAGACCATGTGTTCCCTGCATGTTGTAGAAGGCGACTAAAAGGGATGGGAATAGGGGCCTGAAAATCCTTCCCTTCTGTTTTACTTTTCCAAAAGAAGGAACAGAGAAGGGGGCCAAGTAAGCATTTTCTCAGGCTTAGTCATCTGTTCCTTAGGCTACCTCACTGATGAGGGAAATGGTGAATATGTATGAAAGAAAAGAATTATGATGATAACAGTGGTAGTAATAATGATGATTTTGATAATAATGATAATAGCATTAATGATACTAGTAACAATAAAAATGATAAGAGTAATAATGATATATAATGTACAATGGCAAAGGGGATAAAGGTGAGTGTTCAAATTACAGAGGTATAAGTTTGTTGAGTATTCATGGGAAATTATATGGGAGGGTGAAGACATGTACAGAGTATCAGATTGGAGAAGAGCAGTGTGATTTCAGAAGTGGTAGAGGATGTGTGGATCAGGTGTTTGCTTTGAAGAATGTATGTGAGAAATA
>JAUTXX010102887.1:0-16563 GCA_032273605.1 Panulirus laevicauda
GGCCACTCCATCATACCCAAGTTTATGTTTTCATGGAAAGCACAGGTGGCGTATTTCGTTAAAGCTTTCGGGCCTTATTCTAAGCTTGCTCTTTAGGGCATTTTATGCATCTTCTGTATAGGTTTTCCGTGTCTCTTGTCTGCCTGCTAGACACAGAGTACGAATACAGCTTTAAATTCTTGGTCTTTTGATTTCTTTTGGCCATTTGGGTGTCAGTCATGATGACATTGACAAGAACTGTCTTTCCTGTTTCCCGAAGTGAGCAACGAAATCATTTCAATTTTTTCCCTATGTCTGATCCTAGTTTCATTTTTCTCATACGACACGTTATCCAGGTCTGTTATCAGGAAGACATTCTTACAAGCATGCGCTTTATGGGGAAAGAAATGGCACGATGTGTGGATGTTCCCTTGGCGAAGGATGTCTGTACGTGAAGAGGAGGTCAGGAAGTTTCTCATCCGGGGTCAGGGTGCTATCGTGTCTGTGACTAGTCCTATTGTGCTTGTGTCTTGTGTGTTTGTGTGTGTGTGTGTGTGTGTGTGTGGGGGGGGGGGGGTTCTGTGTGTGTCTGTTTACCTATTTGTACTGAACTGGAATGGAGTGTTACACTCGTGGAGCCCCATCTCTTGAACTTTCTCTTCTCTAATAAAACTTTTTAAACTTCTATCTGCAGCCTTCGTTCGCGGAACTTGAGTTCTCGTATGGAGGGAGGATCTCAATTTAAGGGCGGGAACCCTGCACCTGTCCCTTAATCCTTGCCCCTCCTCGTCTCCCCTTCATTCTGGCCCTTTTCATCTCCTCCATCCTGCCTCCCTCGTCTTCACTAGCTCACCTGTTTCGTCCACCGTTTCCCGTTCTTATTATTCTTGCAACCCTCCATTTCTTCCTCTCTCCTGTTTTTACACCCGCTTCCCTTCTCCTCGTTTACGCTTAGAATTTTCCTTCTCTTCTTTCATTCGAATTCTCCATATCTTCTTCCACATACCCTTTCATATCAGACCTATCCTTCTACTCTTGTCCCTTCCCATATTTCCCTTCCCTCTTATGTGTTCTTTTCCTCACTATCTACCTTTTTTTTTCCTTCAGTCCCTTGACTGGATACCCTACGGTGTAGTACAGGCACACATGGACGCTTTGTATATATATCTTGTACTTATTCTCAGCTTTGTTTCTGTTGACGAATCAGCTGCCAATGCTGCACACTTTTCGTCCGGTGACTTTGAGAGTTGGCTATAAGATAGAAAGCCACTGTAGGGCTAGAGATATTGAGTAGAGTAGCGGATATAACCAGAACAATCCTCCAGAAATCAGTTCCATATTGCGTACCAACGCTAGTTAAAAAGTACTTACGAATCTAAAAAAGTAAATGTCTTTTAAATCCACAATCTGCTTAATAGGGTGGATCAGGTCCATACAGCCTTGCAATTCACTGATGCCCAGCCTTGACGTATACCCAGCTTGTTAAAATCAAACAAAGACTTCCACATTTATACACTTGTATACGTAATTCTGAAATTTTCGCTTTCATGCAAAATCTTTTCTCTCGTTTTCTTTAAGAATCATGTATGTTTATCATCACTTTCAAGACGTGGAAGAAAATTGTTGATGTAACCACTTTTGGAGATGAATCGTCTTCATGCCGCTTAATCAAATAATGGAGTCAAAATTACGAACTTGATTCAAACATTCAGGTGAATAAGAATTTCATTTTCCTCATAAAGTTTCATTATACATTAATGAAAACAGAATCATCATACGATTTTAGTCATATACAGTTAATTTAACGAGGGGCTAATAATAGAGCATCAAGCTGGGATATAAGAAGCTTGTTCGAGGTGGTCCGTGATCCTCTTCTGCCACCAGCGGTTCAGAGGTGGAGAGGGATTCTATTCTGCTCGTTTGCCGTTCAACCGCAGTGGCACAGTTCATCTGTTTCCTCTGAAGCACTTGACCCCTTGAGTGAGGATGTTGGCATGACCCATAATGCACGTGGTGGTACGACCCTCGAGTGTGATGGTCTGGCTTTTGATCTGATCCTAGAGGCGGGGGTTAGGTAATTGCCCAGCCCATTGTACCCAGTGGTAGTGACATAGATGGGTAGACGTCTTGCCATTGTGCTCAAGGCTTCGTGCTGTCATGTTCAAGGGTTCGTGCCATCGAGCTCAAGGGTTCGTGCTGTCGTGCTCAAGAGTTCGTGCCATCGAGCTCAAGGGTTCGTGCCGTCGTGCTCAAGAGTTCGTGCCATTGTGCTCAAGGGTTCGTGCCATTGTGCTCAAGGGTTCGTGCCATCGTGCTCAAGGGTTCTTGCCATCGAGCTCAAGGGTTCGTGCCATCGTGCTCAAGAGTTCGTGCCATTGTGCTCAAGGGTTCGTGGTGTCGTGCTCAAGGGTTCGTGCCGTTGTGTTCAAGGGTTCGTGCCGTCGAGCTCAAGGGTTCGTGGTGTCGTGCTCAAGGGTTCGTGCTGTCATCGTCAAGGGTTCGTGCCGTCGTGCTCAAGGGTTCGTGCTGTCGTGCTCAAGGGTTCGTGCTGTCGTGCTGAAGAAGGTTCACGATAAGCTCGTGAAAGCTTCATGGTTTTTGTACCCTGCATACGCATATGCATCATGCATCAACTTCCTCTGCATGTCTCGCACTCACTCTGCATGTCCGTACCCACTCTGAGCGGCCACCATCCACTCAACATTCTCCTCTACATGTATACCTCTTGCTCTAGATACATGCTCCTCACTCGCTCTGTATGCTTACTCACTCTGTATGCTTCTTAGTCACTGTGTATGCTTCTTACTCACTCTGTATATTCCTCACTCAGTTTGTATGCTCGTCACTCAGTCTGTATGCTCCTCACTCAGTCTGTATGCTCCTCACTCAATATGTATGTTCCTCACTCATTTTGTATGCTCCTCACTCACTCTGTATGCTTCTTAGTCACTCTGTATGCTCGTCACTCAGTCTGTATGCTCCTCACTCACTCTGTATGCTCCTCACTCACTCTGTATGCTCCTCACTCACTCTGTATGCTCCTCACTCACTCTGTATGCTTCCCACTCACTCTGTATGCTTCCCACTCACTCTGTATGCTCCTCACTCACTCTGTATGCTCCTCACTTACTCTCTATGCTCCTCACTCACTCTGTATGCTCCTCACTCACTGTGTATGCTTCCCACTCACTCTGCATGTTTCCACACACCGCACGTTTTACATTCTATCGGTACGCCCAATACTCACTCTGTGCGACCTTTACTCCCCATACACTTCCAATCAGTGATGATCAAGGCAGCTTAAGCAGTGTCGTGCAGTAAATGCCAACGTGGCCCCACCCCCGTGATCAGATTGACCTTTAATCCGTCACCAAAAGTCACTGCTGACGTTGTATGACGTCACTAGTGACATATGACGGCATCCCTGACGCTCTGTGTCGTCACTGGTGACATGTGACGGCGCCACTGACATTACGAGACGTCACCAGTGACACGAGCCGACGCTGCGGATGTTGTTTGACGTCACACGTGACATATGACGACACTGGAGACTGTGTGACGTTACTAGTGACGTTGGGAAGCACACCGAAAGCTTAGAATAAGATTGAAAGACAGAGAGAACGGGCTTTTATGAGAGACGGTCCCTGTGTCTGGTGGACTAGGCGAATCTTGAACAACAGCAAAGTGACGTGTAAGATGAAAGACTGATTTTGATCCCTGTTCTTAAATCATTCATCGCCTCCTGCCTAGAAGCAGCACCCTCCTCACGAGTCAGCAAAAGAAGTCCATCGCTCCTCTTAAAACTGACAGTTTTATACTCGTCCTTGTGGCTGAGAGAGAGAGAGAGAGAGAGAGAGAGAGAGAGAGAGAGAGAGAGAGAGAGAGAGTTGGAGGCTGTAGTCACGGACAAAAAAAAAAGTCCCCATCAAGGCCGGGTCTAAATTGAAATACAAAGAGGTCAATGAAAGGAGGGGAAGTAAAGAAAGAAGAGAAAAGTATCTACTTTGGATGAAGTGATAAGCCTATCTTTTAAGATACTCCAGGTCATAGTTACTGGTAAAGACATGAGAGTGTAAAGAGTTCCGAACCTTCAAGGTGGAGGGAAAGAAACTATTATCAAAACGTCCCTCCCTCATGTTGCCAACGACCACACTGTCAAAATGTGGCGCAGCAGCTTGCCGAATATGGAATGGTCTAGGTAGTGCAGGGGGCACACAAGCAGCCAGCTCTCTGGAACAAAAAGCAGATTTATACCTATAGAAGAGGGAAAGTGAACCAACATTGTGGCGTACAGCAAGCGGGTCAAGCTTGAAGTTAGCCTTGGAGAGTTGATAAGTCGACCTGCTTTCATTTCGAATCGGTCAAGTAAGGGTACAGAAACCACTCTGTGTGAGAGCAGTACTTCATACAAAGACGGATCAGTTCTTTGTATAAACGAAGCAACTGTACAGAAGAGAAGCAATTTCGAAATCTGAACAGCATAACCAGTTTCTTAGAGGCAGACTTGGCTATTTCCGTAATGTGGGGTTTCCAAGAAAGAGTGGATGTTGCGGTTATACCAAGAGAGGAAAGTTTTGAGGAATTTTCGATAGAGAGATGGGCAGAAAATGAGTCTTGGAGGTTTATTTTAAGCTTAATTAGATTTCGTCTACCCCACTGAGATATCTTGTCCGAGTTTATTGAGGAAGGTGTGTCGAGACGAGATGCAGATCGAGTGAGAGAAGGAGCAAAATTAAAAGATGTGGAGGAATGCAGTTTTGAGTCTTCAGCTTATGAGTGCATTTGGTTATTTGTAGAAAAGGGGAAAAAGTTGATGAAAAGGAGAAAAAGTGTAGGAGACGGGACAGAACCTTGAGGAACGCACCTGTTGGTTGAGAAAGGGAGAGAGACTGATTCATCAACATACACGAAAGTGAGGGAAGAAAGCCAAAAGATGGGAGCTTAGAGATGAGACCCTGATGCCACGCCCTGTCAAAAGCTAAGGTTTGTCAAGGATTTCCCAGAATTTATCGGGGATGATGAGAAGACTTTAGTATGATAGGAAATATCATCAGTGGGTCTCGCCTCAAGGAAACCATATTTGTCACCAGAGAGAAGGCTGAGATTTTCAAGATGTATAAGGATATGGGAGTTGGGGAGGAATTCAGACTTTGGAAGTTCTAGACATCAGAGCACGAGGACGATAATTAGAGAGCAGTTAGTTAAAGTGGTCACCCTTCTTAGGGATAGGATGTACCAACGCATACTTCCAAGAAGAAGGAAAAGCTCTGGTTTTTAAACTGAAATGGAACAGACGAATAAGCACAGGTACAAGTTCAAAGGTACCCTCTTTCAGTACACGGGGATGGCTGCCATTAGGACCAACCATAAACCTTTGCTTGTGTCCAGAGAGAGAGAAGCGCTTTTCGGACATTTCGAAAACAGATTACAGTTACGGGCATAGGATTAGGGGGTAAAGGACAGTAAGTCATCCAGTGTAGAGTTAGAGGAGAGATAAGAACCAAAGAGTTACTTTGTCTATGGGAGAGACAGCTATAGTACCGTCAAAATGTTAAGGTAGAGGAAAGGTAGAGGGATAGAAGTTGCTAGCGATGTCCTTAGCTAAGGACCAGTCGATGTAGAGGAGAGGTTATCACACTTCCTTCGAAGAAAAGAACTATAATTGAATAAGGTTGATACAAGACACTTCAGACAACTAAAACACTTTATCCCGTTTCGATCTCGTGAGCCACCTTTCGCGAACACTTCACTTTGGGCGTCATAGAACTGGTTTACAGCATTGAATGTTGCGATCATGGCCCCCAAAGGTAGGAGTCGTTAGTCTTCAGTAAACACGCGTAGTATTAATGACGTCATGCTTCAATTATAAGTAAGAAAAAAAAAAATGAATGATGAACGAAGGGCTCGTAAACCGAGCAAATGTGAGGCTTTATACTTCTGATAATGCTCACCGCGTGTGATTTTGATTGCTGTCGTTGTTTGACCTATAAGAGTAATAGAGATATTATACAGTAATAACGCAACTCATTTTCTGCTGATCCGTCCATTAATCAAGCTCCATGACGGAACGTGGTGCTGTGGTACCTTAATGTATGATTATCAGGAAATTAATCCCGTTGTTGTTGTACTGTCACTTTGGAAGATTAATATGAACTTCTTTATTAAGGCTTAGACTGATTAATGTTTATTATATATTCTGAATTGCTTTGACGTAAGTTTTCATCAAATGTTAGGTCCGTTCCCCACTTGCATAGGATGGTCAGATACAAATAGCCTCCAATGTGTTTAATTGATACAAGTTTTTTTTTTCTACTTTGCACACTAATTTGACTCCTTCTCATACGAGTTTCTACTTTGCACACTAATTTGACTCTCCTCATACGGGTTTCTACTTTGCACACTAATTTGACTCTTCTCATACGAGTTTCTACTTTGCATACTAATTTGACTCTTCTTATACGAGTCTTCATTCATGGCTCCATCGTTACGAACCAAACTGTTCCACCTTCACGAATCAAAAAGTTTTATCGCGCCCCTGATAAAAAAAAACAAAAGACATTCCACTAACTTCTTTGTGTGGATATCTTCAACCCTAATCATTTCCCTTATTGCATTTATCCACCATCCTACCCAACCATCTCTTCGTGGTCTGTTTCTTCTCGTGTACCACATCCGCTACACCACTGTACAACAACTGTACCAGCTCGTCATGTACGAAAAGCTGTACATGATCCCAAGTCCTGAATACTTCACACTGTCCTCCTACCTCCGGCAACAAGATATCGATGACGTCTGCATCAGCGCTTTGCTGGAGCTAGCATTATCGAAACATTTCGTAGTCTTTCGGTACCACATGGGATCAGGTCCCGTTTGTGTACCTCCCGATAATAAAACATCTTGACAGCTTCCACGAATCACCGTATCATTTTTTTCATGGCGATTAAAGCTGCGAGTTTAAATTCCTCCATAATGGCATTTTTTTTTCTGCTCTAAACGCCTTTAAAGTCTTGTAGTGTCTATTATTTATTTCTGCCACGCACCGTTTTGCTTCACTCCAACATTTAAAGTGACGTTTGCTTTTTCAGAATGTTTCCAAATAACAAATATTTTCTTAATCTGTCAAATACCAATCGAAATTAAGGTTTCCTTTTTTTTCTCTCTCGCTTTCTAGCGTTCGCAGGGATGAGCACGAGTACTAATACATCAGTTCCCCCATCAGCTTAGCAAAACTAGAAACATTCTCGTCATAGAAAACGAGTGCAAAATGAACGCCAAGGCTGAACACATGTAACTAACATTCTCTGGTGTTTTATGACAGTGCCTCTTTATTCATCGTTTGATGGTCCGTCGACCACTAGGAAATATAGAAGATGAAGATGGGGAGGGAGGGAACTTGTACGGTTTAGAAAAGGGGAGGTCGTTGAAATGGTGTCTGTGTGGTAAAAGGGAATGTAACAAGCATTTTCTATATCACTGTACCTATGCCATGGCTGGAGAATGTGTCAACATAATCATAACTTTAACATTATCTTGACTCGTACATTAGCAAGTATTTGGAGGACGGGGGAAGTGGGTAACCAATATACATCATTTGATACGTTTTGTCTTTTTCATCTATTTATTGTGAGAATTGAAGTGACGTCAAAAATTTTTCATGAAGACACACAGTCTCGCATAATTCCACCGGACAATTAATGTTTACAGTAGAAGCATTTGGAATTATATGACGGTCCTTGCAGTTAGAGTAGTGTGGTAGTGAAGATACCATTTGTATGTCTTTGATAAGAATAATTATGATACTACTACAACTACTACTACTAATGATAATAGTAACAGAAACATTGATATTAATCATGATAATAATGGTTCATAGTCATACTAATAATGATGCTACTGCTACTATTACTAGTACGAATGATTATGATGATTATAGAATATGAATGAAAATAATTATAGTTGTAAATAGAACGACCAACACTCCAGAATGAATGCAATATGCCTCCTTCCATATATTAACCATTTGCGCTGAATCTTCATTGATAACAAATTATTGAAAGGAAAAAAAAAAAATATGAGTAAACTATGAAGGCTACACATTCGTAACATGAAGCGTTGCCAGTTAATGGCCAAAAAGCATTGTGCTTAGTGCTTTTTAGGGTGAACTTTGACCTCTAAATAACAGCGCAAAAAATGGCTTAATTGCAGATTTGATATACGCATTTATTTCCCAGCACGTTCAACATCAGTTGTAATCATGCTCACTATAACCATCATGTTCACCATCAATCATCATCATATTCATCATTTTAACACGACTTTCACTATCATTCACTGCCATGTTCACTGTCACCCACCATCTTGTTCAATTTCATTCACCATCATGATCACTTCCCACAGTGTACACTATTTCTCACTATCATTTTACTACGACTCACCTTGTTCACTATTCCATGTTCACTATAACTCACCGTCATGTTATAAAGTACTCAAGTTCATGTTCATTGCCACATCGCTACGTTCATTACGTATCACAATCATTTTCACTGTCACTCGTGTTCCCTATCTCTCTTCACTCTGCTCACTACCTCTCACCATCATGTTCACTGCCATTTGCCATGTTTATCTTGATACCACCATGTTCACTCGCTCACCTTCACGTTCACAATTCTCACCATCATGTTTACCATCACTCACCATTATATTCATTATCCCTGATAGCATGCTCACTATCACTCATAACCATGTTCGGACCATTCACCATCATGTTCAGTCCCATTCACCTCATATTCACTGTCACTCACCAACATGTTCTTCACCTACCATTATATTTGTCACACCATCAATTTCACCGTCCTTCACCATCATGCTTACGCTTACTCACCATCACTGTCAGGTTCATCATCACTCATTATCGTGGAACTTACAAATTGCCTTAACAGTAGAGTCGTAGAAATAGAGAGGACGAGGTTAAAAGCAAGAGTTCCTTACATTAACGCTGGGCTGTGAGTCTTCTGGTTACTAATAATGTCCTCGTTGGTCGGGATTAAGTAAACTGTTCGTTCCTCATGGCACACCACACAGCCATGCGACTTGCCCAGTACTCAACTGGTCACTACTTCTAGTCTTGAAACCATAAACATCCTTTTCCTCTCTCTCTCTCTCTCTCTCTCTCTCTCTCTCTCTCTCTCTCTCTCTCTCTCTCTCGAGATGTAACAACTACAAAATGGGATGAGAAAAAAACTATAGTAACAATGTCAAAACGACTGAATAAGGACAGGAAAGACTTGGGTCAAGAGTACGAAGCCGTGGCAGAAATCTTCAGTGACTTTTGGTACCTGTATGTACGTATAGTCGAAGACACAACTCATATCCCGAATCCATGTTCACTGACAAGAGATGAACGTTCTTCAACAGTCTGACATGAATGCTGAAGATATTCTATGAGCAATAAACGGAATGATAAATATAACGACAGACCTCGATAAGTTTTATCCAAGGACATTTCCTGAAAGAGGCGAAGAATATGAGACGTTTAAGCCCTTGACTGCCCTTTTCAGTCAGTATCTTGTTAAGGGAATTTCCAGATGAATGGAAATTTGCTAATGTAACACCGATATCAAAAAAAGGTTATATGTCACTTCATGGAAATTATTGTTCAATTACCTTAACGTCTATAGTTGAAAGAATTGTGGAAATCCTCATTGGAGGTGGAATCGCAAACCATTTAGAGACTATCACTTGAAGTTCTCAATAAAGTTTTCGACGAAATCTCTCGTCTAACAAATTTGCTTGATATCTTTTACGATATAATCAACATATATGATGAAAGTAAAGCACTTGATGTCATCAATCTAGATTTTCATAATGCATTCGATAAGTTTCGACATCAAAGATTACGAACCAAAATTGTCACATAGCACTGATTGAGTTGTACTTCGGTGGATAAGAAATTGGTTTTCTGGTCGTAAACATAGAGTTGTGATTAATGGTCGATCCTCTGAATGGTTAGACGTAACAAGCGAGTGTCACAAGGATCAGTCTTGGAACCTATTCTCTCTCACTGATAATGGGCTGAGTTGCAAGATTTTGATATATACTGAGCTCATAGGAGGAAAATGAATTCTAATATCAAGTGCAAAGTTTTACGTGTCGAGAACAAACACTGAAAGGCAAGCTCTAGTACGAATCGTGTTGCACTGGAAAAAGTACAGAAGGAAAAAGGAAGAAGACTTGGCCGTAATAATCTCTGGTGACCTTAAGCCAAACAGTAAAAAAAAGCAAAAATGCTTAGGTATATTGTATAGGTAAGGCCTTCGATTTTAAGACTAGGAAAATCCTCTTTGCTCCGTACTTTTCATTGGTTCGTTCCCCTGCCTAACAACCCAACATAGACAGAATGGAGAGAGTATAGATAGAATAAACAACTTTAATCTCTTTAGCTTAGAAAAGGGAAGGTCAAGAGTGACCCGAGAGTTCAAAATTAACAATGGGTTTGATAATTAGAATTTATCAATTTCACTTAAGACTTGATTCGCTTAATATCACTTGCAGTGATGGCCACAAACTCGTTGGCAAACGTTTTACTACGAGCAATTTACAATTTGGTTGAAGGCCTTACTGGAGATACAATTAAGAATGTACTTTATAAATATTTTGCTTCAGATCCTCGACTTAACATTATCTGTGCCTTCCTAGTTACATTGACAGTTTGTAGGTTATTCTCTTTGAAGTATCTGTGTACTTACTAACTTTTACCACACTGATGTGTGAGTTTCTGATACCTTCCACTATCACAGCCTCAAAATGACCCTATGGTCTGTTGCTGTTTGAATTGATTTGTATTTCTTTGCAATGATTGCAGCATTATTAATTTTTTTTATCTCTGTTCAGGTAAAACAGTTGCACACTTAGTAACGATAAAAAAAGAAAAAAAAATTCACATAGCTCACTGTGGACTTCATTGAGGTGGATTGAAGACTGTACTAGTGAGGAAATTATTTATCTCCGTAATAGTATAAAAAAATTACAGTAGAATTACGTATCACTTTATTTATGACTTTGATCAAAAATTTTCCTCTTACACATTTACTTCTTTGTACTAGGTCGATAAATTTATCATTTCGCTGAAATGAATAACTTGTCTTTACCGTAGATCGGTACATAAGCAATTAGTGAAGTAATTATACTAATGATTTCTTTATAATCTGTTCTCTTGATGTACTACACTGTCAGTGACTGGAGAGTCAGGAATCGCATTAAATCCGTCCTGATACATTAGGGAAAATGTCAGTTAAACAGGATTGAATTCCGTAATTTTATGAATATTAAGGGCTGTGTCAACCCCTTTTGTCTCCATCATGGTAAATTCAATTTCCTATGTACCTTCACCCTAACTTTGCTGTTGTCTTCCCAGAGGAGGACGACGGAAGCTTTCAATAAACCGAGTATCTTAAAGAATTCTGAATTCTGTTTCCCAATGGAAATTTTCTTTGTATACTTCAGGTTGTTTTATGACGACCATCCGACATTTGTTGAGTCCGATGCTATATTTGTCACTCGTTTAGGTTCGTACTTAGGATCGTATCCAGTAAGGTTAGTAAACTACGATGCTTCTATAATGCAAGTGATAACGTTTAAGCCAAAAAGATATTTTCACGGAATGTAGAAACATGATTCGAATAATCTCGTAAAGGAGATAAGGATCACAAAATTAACATGCCTTTACCTAACGAGTGTTAGATTTTCATACTTTATCTTCAGTGATTCTGGTATATGTTGGCTGGAGATATCTCCAGATGCCTCCACTGTTCAGTACACTCGTAAGACGACAGTCTTTATCAACCGTTTTCAAAAGTGGTTGGCATGACGGGGTCTATTCCTGTATCATTCCTCCCCTTGACTTTAAACTGAGACGAACACTCGCATGAGGCTACACCAGTGCCCCAGCTCCTTCACCACCAGCCACTCTCCTACAACCCCAACCACACCAGCAGCTGAGTCTCTCACCTACACCTAGTTTCTACATCCTTATTAGCGTTAATGTCTGCGAAGTCTTTTCGCTGAGACAGTAGCCAATGCCAGGGGGGTGGAAGTGATAAACGAAAGAAATATACAGATGGAGAAAAGATGTTAGATAGAAACAATACGAGGCAAAAAAAAAAGAATGTTGCAGTACGTTTATAGCAGGGGTTGTGAACCAGCGAGAGGAATTGGATAAAAAAGTGAACGTAACAGGGCAAGATAAGAGCAAAGGAGTAACTCTATAATGAACATAAACTGGACAAAGGAAATTAAAAAAATGATTCAGGAAATGAGCTTGAGAAGCAAGGCAGCCGATGAATAAGAAATCACGTTCACGTTTCCAGGACAACGACACTCCAGGGAGTGTTATCATCCCTGCTGGGGAGAAAGGGGACGAGGGGGGAAAGGAAGAGGGTGGGAGGGGAGAGAGGCGGGAGAGGGGGAATGGTTCGGGTGGGGAAGAGCTTAAGTAGGGTACGAGTAGCGGCAGTGTGAGATGGACCGGAGAAGCAAAACACAATGGCAGCGAATGAAACTCTAGTGAAACTTTTATTTATGATAAAACTCCTGTCATCCGAGTGGAGGTGCTTCCTCCTCACCGTTGGTGTCAGTCTGCTTTAAAAGGAAGTTTCATTAGTCGTGACTGTAACCCGTATCACTCTTGAGCGAAGCCGTTCCACTGAATCCGAACAAAAGAAGAAAAAAAGTATGAACGAGACTTTCTCATTCAGTTGGAAGGATTTTATCCCCCATAGCCTGTACGAGGCATTTCCACTTCTTTCTGAGCAGAACTGACAATTTGAGTTTGAATAAAATTCCCATTCATTTCCGGGAAAAATAAGATATTCACTCTGAACGAAGCTGTATCGTCCGCTCGGAACAAACCCCAAGTGTTGGCCACATCCAATGGGGAAGACCCTCACCCAAGAGGACCGACTATTCCCCCAGGTGTGACGCCATGCATAGTAATCTCCAGATGAGATGTACGAAGGGGAAGGAGAAGGCGCGGATTATAGGAGATGGGGGAAGGTGGTAGTGTGAATGAGAAGGATCAAGGACGAGGGGCCTGGGCGACCGGCCACTGCCAAGGAAATGATCGACAGAGAGAGAAATGGTGATTGAGATTCGAAACCTCGAATGCATCGAACGTCATCCCGTAATGATTCGAGGCATTTTAACCAAAACAGTAGAGATATCATATCTTAAGGATATTGTGCCTTTCAGTTCTGTATATCAGTGGATTATGAGTGTAGACTGTATTACTGTAACACCCCCACTAGTTCCTGTTCATTCAAGATACAGTTCTGGATCCCACACATCTGATACCAGAGACCTCCTGTATCTGGAAAAGGAAAAACTAACGCTGGACCATGTGGGAGAAAAATGAGGGGTGATGGGAGGGGGGGACAGCCCCAGAAATAACGGAGGACCATCCTGGAGATATATGAGAGGGGCAGCCCCAGAACCACTGGCGTACGGGCGGCATTGGTATTCATGAGAAAAATATGACGTGCCATTGTCTTCCGGCCACGCATGGCATACTGATCTCTCCCCCTAAGGCCTGCGCTGCAGCCTTCATGCACCAGCAGTAACGCATCACACAACTAAGAGCCTCTTAAGTGGTCAGGTCGAAGGTCAAGCCATCGTTTAAAAAAATCTTGGGTTTTAACACGAGTAATTCTCAAAAGCCACGCCAAAATTCGGGCTTAGTTGGTATTCCACGCTCATTAAATGATCTACTGGTTTGTGTATCTTTAATGGGGCTCTTGCCCTACAGTAACCTTACCAAATGGTGACTTTTTTTTTACATTTCTTGCCCAAGAAATTCTTTCTATGCGGCTCCCGCAGCGCTCAGGAAGCCAGCCACGTCTACCAAGCGGGACTACAGGTCAAAAAGTGTGGCGATGTTTTTGTGCGTGTCTCAGTGGGGTCAGCACTGAAGAACTGAGGAAAAAAATGTTCAGCGTCTTTTAGTGTGAAAAAGGCAACCGGCGGTTGAGGGCTCTTGTATTGGCGGAAGCGGCGTTGATAATGTTGAGGGAGTCAGTGGTGTCTATATCTTTACGAAAAACAAAGAACACATCTGCACAGGCGCTGAAATTAGCACCCGTTTTGCCATCTAAACGAAAGCCGAAAAAAAGTAGTTTTAACCTCACTGCAACAAAAACAGAATATTTGTTTCCACATCAATAAAGCATCGAAGACGAGAAGTGATAACTCATTGTATCTAAAAAGTGTCGTTTGAGATGGCTGCACACGTCTTATGGTGGGGTCGTGTTGAGGAGAGAATGGTCGTTTGGCTTTCATCTTGCCATTTCTGTGTGGATATGGTTTGTCAGTGTTGTGTTGGTATGGGGAAGGAGGGGATCTGTGGGATTAAGCTGTTGAAGTCTGAGGCAAGGGTATGACTTAACTTTCACTTGGGGGGGGTGTGTGTGTGTGTGTGACAAAGTACATTAAAGAAAGACATTACTGGAAATGTCTTTCTTTTGTTGTGCAGGAGTTGAATACTGGCGTGTTCTAGGCCGCCAGTGATTGATAGAGAACTCCATTTTATGAGGTCATCTATGAAACATTAGTTTTCGCTATCATTCCTCTAGAAGATTCCTACCAAAGTGTTTCTCTCGAAGAGCCAAATTCTACCACATTCTACCAAGAGAAGAGGAACTCAGACGAGCGTCTTACAATTATCTTTGGAAAGTCAGATCTGTATCTGTGTCTTCACGTCCCGATACAAGTCATAACAACGTCTTCTTAACCTATTTCACCATAGAAAATGGTGATCACGTCGATATTCCCCGTACAACGGTTAGTATTCCTAGATTGCTATTAATGTAGTCTCCTTATGCACAAGGTTCTGTCTCATCCTCCCCAGGAGACGGTCAAAATGTTATGTACAATCTTGCCCGTAGGTCGTACCGTCAATGCACAAAGATCGTGCTCAAGGATCGTAGAGTAGTACTACGTTCAAGGGTTGTACAGTTCTACAAGGAACGTAGAGTCGTGTTCAAGGATCGTAGAGTTGTGTTCAAGGATTGTACAGCTGTACAAGGATTGTACAGCTGTACAAGGATCGTAGAGTTGTGTTCAAGGATCGTGCGGTCATGTTTACGAATTACAGCGTCGCGTTCAAGGATCGTACCGTCGCGTTCAAGGATCGTACCGTCGCGTTCAAGGATCGTACCGTCGTGTTGCAGATGATGGGAGGCTGACACTATAACGTAGTTTCTACATTTCAGTAAATCAAATGGATTGGTTTATACTAAGTGAAGAAATTGGTTAAAAGTACATGATGAAAAAAAAATGAAAACTATAATGTGATGATAATACACTCAAGTATTCTAGAATTGTGTGGCTCTAGGCTCTATACACACAGTACAACCTGTACTTTACAGTAATAGATAGCCAATACATATTCTATTACATACCATGAGTACATTTCAGCACAACTACAGCATAGGAATAAAGGATCTGTGAAGGTATAGATTAATACATCTAGGTCGTCTAACCCAAGTGTCGTTCGTATTGAACCTTTGTGATTACTGATGACATGGCAAAGGCCATAAATCCTGAAGGGGAGAGGGAGTTGTGTCACGGGGAGAGGGGCAATTCTGACCCAGTACCAATATATCCGCCACTGTGGTGTTCTCGCCCTTGCTCTATCCTCACATCCACACTCTCCTCATCCTCACATCCACACACTCCTCATGACCTTGCTGTGCTGGTCTCTCGATTATGATATTTCTTTTGACTATGGTATCCACTTCCGTCTAAGCCCCATTTCATCATACTCACAAAATATTTTTATAATCATTATTATCTTTATCATTATCATTATCATCATTGTCATCATTACTACTATTATCATTATTATTAGTATTTTTGCCTATACCCTTCTCGGCGATCCTGCGTACATCCATTAAGGTTCAAATGCTGAAAGAATCTGAGATGGAGTGTTACAAGTATTTACAACAGAAAAAAATGTAGCCATGGATAGGCTTCAACGTGGACAGATGGTTAAGACAGACTCCACTGTGGACAGACGGATGGGATAGACTACACTGTAGACAAAAGGTTAGAATAGACTCCACTGTGGATGGAAAGAGAGGATAGACTCCACTGTAGACAGAAGATTAGGATAGACTCCACAGTGGAAGTAAGGACAGGATAGACTCCACTGCGGACAGAAGGATAGAACAGACTCCACTGTGGACAGAAGGATAGGATGGACTCCACTGCTTTGAATTTACAGCATATGGCGACCCGTTTATTACTTACAGTACAGTACAGAGTGCTTAGAATCCTACCAGAGTTCCTCCTTCTGCAGGATGAGGCTGTATGGACGCGTGTATGTAGACTCGAGGGAGAGAGGGAAGAAGAGAAGGAGAAAGAGAGGGATGGAGGGAAATGATGGGGAGTAAGGATGCAGATAAAGGTATGGAGAAGGAGAAAGAGAGGATGGAGAGCAAGAGTAAGACTAGTAGTCAGAGAGAGAGAGAGAGAGAGAGAGAGAGAGAGAGAGAGAGAGAGAGAGAGAGAGAGAGAGAGAGAGAGAGACACACA
>JAUTXX010103220.1:0-16555 GCA_032273605.1 Panulirus laevicauda
CTCTCTCTCTCTCTCTCTCTCTCTCTCTCTCTCTCTCTCTCTCTCTCTCTCTCTCTCTCTCTCTCTCTCTCCAAACTATCCTCCTCCTTTCATACATTACTCCCCTCTTCCCTTACTATGCATCCTCCCTCCCTTCCTATTCCTTCCTCCTCCTCACATCCTCCCTTACCCTCCCACTCCCCGTAGCTCCATGAGCCATCGTATTTGCCTCCATCATTACCAGGCCATGAACGTCAACTGACCTTAACAGCTTCCTCCAGACCCATTACAAAATACAATGACTTAAGAGGACGGGAAACTCAGGCTGATACAGTATGTCAAGTGGCCAGAGTCGTCCCTGATACCTAAACCCGCCAGGTCAAGGGAGGTCAACATCTCCCTGGCACCTACAACCACCAGGGCCAGGGAGGTCATCATCTCCCTGGCACTTACAACCACCAGGTACAGGGAGACTGTTGCAGGTCATTTCCCTGCATCTCCCGCTCCCTCGACCCATACTCTACAACACGTATACCCACCACCTTACACACTGACTGAGGCCACATTCTTAAACGTCTGTCCTCGTGTACCAGCACTGCAGCGGTGGTGTCCATCGACGTCTACCACTTGTGTGCCACAGGACCGGTTACTGCAGCCAGCTCTGGTTGGGGTTCGCGCGCAAACCAGCTGGCAAGGAAAACACGGAAGCAAAGCCAGACGGAAACACGACTAGCACTCCGTCCACAAGGGGACCCCGCGACAAGACGACGACACTATATCCAACTGGACGATACGACCCCATGACAGCAGACGCCTACAGCGTTGATCCTCACTAACTTCCCCAGTACGACTCGTTGATCCTCACTAACCTCCCCAGAACGACTCGTTGATCCTCATTCACCTCGATAGTACGACTCGCGATGAATGTGGCCACCAGACAGGACCTCCTGCTGCAGTGGACGGGGCATGTGGGCCTAGTCCAGGGCTTACCTTGCTGGCTGGGAGAGTTCGACTGCGGGAGCCATGCAGAAAAACTGGTTTAGGCGCATATGCAACAAAGGCATGTATGCAATCTCCATGCAAACATTTGTATGCACACTAGCTCTAGATGTGATAACGTAGAATACGTACGAATGCTAGCTGTATGTATACAGGCGAGATTCACATTAACATGGACACACTAAGTATGCATGTAAGCTACATGTAAACATGAGCACGATACGCATGCACGTAAGCAATACCTGAGCTTGTGACCTTCCCGTATCATGTGTGTGCTTGCATTCATGCATGAACGCAATAATAACGCATGTATGCAGCAGTCTGAGCCTACATCGTAACTACATACTCCAGTCCACATCATGTGGCAAAGTACACATCTTCAAACGCCTCAAAATAAACCCTGTAGCAAAATCAAACAAAAGGATACCATCTCCCGTTCATATGTAACGATCACAGACGTAACCCTTACCACCAAGTAGCATGTAATCTTCCCCAGCAGAAACCACACTAACGCCTTCACGCTAACAATGCTTTCGTAACCCACGGAAACGAGTGCAACAGACACGACTGATTTTCCACCAGCTCGGAATACATGGAACAAATGATGCAATGTGAGATAATCTGTTTCTAGGCAAGGCGAAAGGTTGGTCAAGTGAAGGAGGCAATGTATTTGTAATCATTAACCGTCTGGAGGAATATGAGACCTGGGCAAGCTATTCCCTCCAAGGATGTCCGCATCTTTCGTGTGTTGTTGTTGTTGGGCCTTGAGGGACTGCTGCCCTTATTTCACCGCTGCTAAGGGCCGACTTAACTGTTGGGGTCATACCAGGACGTCTATCCTGACTAACATGCGTCGGTGGGTAGCCCTGGCACCAAGAGGCCTAGGCGAGACGGCCGACTAACTATCTCGGAAATGACGAATGGCTCTTTGCAAGGAGGATGAGGAGCGGTTCCCTACTACCCACCAGGCTCCAGGCCGTCACCGGGATCATTACTTACTAATCTCTCAAAGTTACTATATACATCTAAAGACAATACATGTCCCTTTTTATTGACGTATTGGCCGTTCCGTCTGCATCTTCATCCCTGGTGTTTCATTATGACATCCGCTCACGTCTGTGACACCAGCAAGTCAAAACAAAGAAAACTGACTGGAGTCGAACCCCTGGACAAGTTCTCGCTGACTTTCCTTTCACCTCTTACCACCGTTATCGAATTACTCAACATTACTTTCACCTAATACGACTCGCCCGCCAATGCTTACGAGTCTGTGTCCTTCTTGAACATCAGGTCAAGACACCTTTTGTCTTCAGCATATGAGCGAGCCACTCCAACTTCTGTCGCAAGGAGCCCTACCGGGACACAAAGTTTTCACCAGAACCCGAGGCGGACAGGAACGTGACAAGTTAGGAGCTGAGATCACCAGCTGGCCCTGGCCCCCAGCCACTAGACCACACCACACACATTCGCTTCAAATCAAGGAATGAACGTGTGTCTTAACAGTTAATCCCTCTATCCAACCACAGGCACCCTCGCCTGCCCTAAACCAACCACCCATCGATACTGTGGTACAGTCTTGACGTCACTCGAGGTCACACCAGCGGTCTATACTCCTCACCAAACCATATGACCAACTTTCCTAAGTACCACTGCGGCCGCTGTGACGCAAGAACACAGTCCTCCAACCTAAACACCTGCTGAAATTCGAGTTCAGCAGGTGCTTACAGAGATGATTTGTGGGTAGAGGTTATAGGATGTAAATTACGGAACACAGCCACTTAAGAGAGAAGAGAAGGTAACATAACGGTCAATCCTCGTGTGGTTGGCCTTCACACAGAAACTGCGGAAAGCAGCAGCCAAATGCATGCCTCTGATCCAGCCTCAGACCTAATGTCATAAGAGTAAAAGCCACAATAAAATCTGCAGAACACGAACTGGGCAGCAACGCCCGGGCGTGTAAGAAAGGGATGGCCGCAGAGTGGTGATGCCAGGAGAATTAATGAGGAGACGGAAGGCTTTCGATTCCACTTTCGCTAATTGAGATGGACGAAGAACTCTACCCCAGATATGTGAGCAGCGCTCCATACTAGGAAGAGAGAGAACAAGAGATGAACCAGCTACTCATAAGGGAAAATAATTACGGCACCAGCACAACGCCTACACCATTCGGGAAGCAGACATCTGATGACGTGAGGTTTCCACGGGAGAGTGAGGATGGTTATGCCCGATATGATCATAAGGTTAAATTGCGGTATTCTGAAGCTAAAGAACCGGAAAACGAGTAGCACTTGGCAAGATATACGGGGGAGAAATTGAGTTTTAGTGCTACTGGCCCCATTAGATGCGGCGGGTCATTCAGTCCACTGCTTTCATGCCCAAATGTTGTCTACAAGAACGACAAAGAACCTGTGTGTAAAGTAGGTAAGGGTCAAGCACTCACCTAACATGAGGAAGGGCGCCGCCATATTGATCCCGATGAACTCCACACCGAGGTAGATGAGGAAGCCGAAGGCGGCGACGCAGGCGAGGGCGGCTGACACGACACCCATCAGTCCTAGCCAAGGCTTGGTCCGCACCCAGTCCCCCATCATGACGGAACCCATGCTGAATAGTACCATGACGGCGATGGTCACGCCGAAGTAAGGCACGACGGAGTTCGTGTTGTTCTCCAGCTCGGTCTCGAGAGTGCGAGACACGAACCTGGCCACTGTAATGCTGCCGAAGTCCCGGTCCTTCATGGCCAGCAGCAAGGATTCCTCCCAAGCCGCAGCACTGCGGGTGGGTTGCGGAGAACACAATCATCAAACACAGGCACCGTACATGGTCGAGATTATCCTACCTAGAGCTATCCTATGTATAACTTTTATACAACTACTATGCTATACAAATGGCTATATATGTATATAATGACAATTCATCTTGATATAACTTTTCAAACGGGCGAACTATACAGTGCAAATGAAAATCTATAATTGGAGCAGTATAACTTAATATCTAAGAACGTCATACTCTATAATGAATTTCATTTTCCTCAAGATCGATATCTGAAATTGAAAATATGGTGATCTGAGGGTCTGAAGCTGGTGTATACAGACATCTATCAACATGATCTGCCCAACAACTACAACAAAAACACAATCTTACATAGATGAAGCTTCACTGCTGGTCAGCATTCCCCAGTCAACTATGTACTGTTCTTTACACACTGTTAGTCTGGCTAACCCCTCAATCTTGTTGGTACTGGCCGGTTTTCTAAACCCCCGGCTGATCACAGTCCTAACCTTCGTCGAGCCGTAGCTCGCCCTTGCTGACCCTAACTGAAGTCCATCCTATCCCTATGAGCAGTATCAGAGTAGTCCTCCTACCCCACTAGCCATGGTCAACCCAGCTAAAGCGTGGTACTTACTCTGCGTCCTCCTTCTTGTTGTTGGTCCTGAGCCAGTAGAAGAGGGAGAGCGCCTTGACGCTGCCGACGTAGCTTTCGTTGTCGATAGTGACGCCGCCGAAGAAGTGGGGGAACACGTACGTGTCGAAGGTGTTGGGGTTGATCATCAGAGGGTACGAGATGGAGTAGTTACCAGCCTCCACCTCCGGCATGATCTCCTGCAGGTCCAGGAGGCTGTTCTCGTAACATTGTTCATTCCAGACGGCGCAAATGTCTTCGTAGCGCGCGTATTTGTCGTCGAGCTGAACGCCCACGGCATGCACCAAGTCGTCGACTGCCACCACGTCATCCCAGACCTCAGAGCGCAAAAGCGTTCCTTCGTCTTTAGCCATGATTAACAACCTGGCGAACCTCCCCGTCCGCGTCACCCGGGAAGGGTGGAAGTCGGAGCTGAAGTTGAGGAAGAAATTTTCTTCTATGATGGCGCGTTCGCTCCTCGCGTCGCCCGTGGTCGGCGAGAAGAGATACTCAGGGTCATCTTCGTATCTAATGTTCTGGAACCCAGTGGCCAAAATGGCCGTCACAAAGATTGGTACCAAAATAAAGTAGCCAGGGTTATGAGCGATCATTCGACCTAGCCGGAAAAAAGTCCTGTTGAGGAAGTTGTCGAATTTCTGCAGAAAGCAGCCCATGATGGCGCGGAGTCTGGGCCTGCGCTGAAGGCACTCTGCACCCAGGCAGCAGCCGCACCTGTACTGGGGCGCCGGGGCTTTTCTCTCGTTCCTGCAAAGGGAAGAAAAAAATGCACAATTACTGTACTGTTTATTACAAAAAAAAAGGAGAAAGGACAACCAAAAGAAACCATTAAATACATATTAGTTACCCGCACAATCTATAATCTATGTCCAACCTCGGCTTAATAGCAAGAAAATCCCTAGCTTCACTGTGGCGGACTAGGCTTCCTGCTGCACTAAATGCCCAAATATTCAGTCTCCTACCAGTCCAGGCGCGGCTACCGAAGGCAGTAACTGAATCAACGCTGCCACCACACACACACACACACACATCTTACAAGGTACGACGACCCGCTTAAAGTGTCTATAGCACCTCTCCACATTAAATATAATCAGGTGACTTGCGGGAAGAAAGGATTAGTTTACGAGTCATGTCTGGAGAGGGCACGAACCTTTGTCCGGGAAGGAAAGTCAAGGGTAACCCCGTATCTGTCTCAGCAGCCCAGTTTGTTCAACCACTTCTCGGCCAAATACGTATTTCCTCCGCTTATCACACACTAGCAGAACTCTACTTAAACTTATGAGAACATTCCTGAGGATAATTAAACGTTACGTTGATCGGCCCCTTCCCCAAATGTTGATGAGTCATGGAAACTACTGACGAAGGTTAGTCAGCGTGTCCTGACCACACTAGTACAATGGGGTAAACCCAAGTCTACTCCGCCGCATCACCATTACTGCTTCAGATTTATTTCCCCACTCGTCACGCCTGCCACGGACAAACAAGTAGACTTGGGTGACGCTGTGTGTGCCCTTAGTAGGGGTCGGGTGGCAACCGAGCCAACCGCCGCCTACAATTTCCAGGACTAGGGGGGATTATACTGTCGCTCCTCCCTATATTACGTATACAGAAGTTCTTTATTATAATTGGGCTGCTAAGAAGGCTTCTGTCACAATATTTCTTCTTCATTACATGGTCACAAAAATCCTAGATTCACCAGAACGCAAATTATCACTGTCCATCAACAATAATCTGGTGAAATTTTATCAAACATACCAACATTTAGTGTTTCTCTCGAGCGACACATCTTGAGAAACGTCACCCACCGCTCGCTATTCATGTCACGATCGATGGAAAAAAAAAAAATAGGTGAAATCCTCATGTGAAAAAAATATATTACGAAGTTTACTGGCTGGTCAGCAATGGCAACCCACGCCACCCCCAAGCACCTGATTCTCAGCTATGTAAACAAACAATCCATCATGGGCTAACATCGTCTCTGCTGGGTGGTAGGCTCACCTTTGTAATTCTTTTAAACTCTTCCATCCTATTTTCATTACCTTCAAATATGTCCCTTGGCACAAATATTCTTTAAGTGCAAAATAAGATCCATACACGCAGGAAAGAGTGCATGTAATGATCATCGAATTCATAATTTGCCATTGGCGGTTATAAAATGACGCTGGCCGCCTACATAACACTGGTAGTCGATAAACCTAAAACCTATGTAATCAACAAACATACAATAAAAATATCATGTCATAGCGTAGGTGCTTGTAACGGATTAAATGGCTGTTTAGAGCCATCAAAACGAACATACTGTATTGCATCTTTTTTTCTACCTGACGCACACAAGACCTTGCAACCTCATATCGGTAGGTTTCATGGCCGAAAATAGCTAGAGGATTATCCCAGGACAGAGAGCCGTCTTACCTTGAACACTGTTATACTAATCTCTGTAAACAACGTGGCCTTGAATATCCCCCCGTCACAACTTATATAAAAGATTAAATTTCCAACTATCATTCTTCACTAGACGGCTGAATATATACAGCAATAATCAGGTCCGGAGACTTGTGCAACCCGCAAGGATCGTCTTTGTCATGCACGATGTCAATCGCCCTCTGCTAAAACATTGCAATCTATGTTAATACGCTCGGTTTACGATCGGCTTCCAAGATATGCCTGCCTATGGGATATACAGCTTCCATGAACGCACACAACACCCACGTCAGCAGCGTAGCTTCCTCGTTCAATCAGACCGAGGCTGCTGCAACAGTGATCAAGATATCTAGAGACCGTTGAGCGAAAAGCTCTTTAAATCGTGACATTTACAACTGAAATCGGTCATGTAGTATGGTGACGTCAACACCTTCTGCCGTTTATCACAAACAGACATGACGAAAGATTACTGAATTACACCAAGAATATAAAAATGTGAAACCTTTTATATATATGAATATTCACAGCTAATTCATCGGCCATGATTGCTGTTCTGTCTATCAGCATTTTACTTACGTACTCAACTTTGTACGATTCACGTAAACAAGCGAAGAACTGGGGAGGGAGTAATACAGTTGCTAGATGTAAAACTCGCGCTCCTCTCACAAATTCTCCATTTCTAGGATAACTCATCTGTACCGGTAAAATATTCCTCTAGGTATAAAGATTAATTAATAAATGTTTACCAACCTTCTCTCTAAGGTGACATAGAGCACTAAAACTATTCTGTCCTGGTGAGCGCCGCCGTACCGACTCAGACAAACAGGCATTTTCAGAAAACCCACGTTGCTTTAACCAACAACAAGACATGCCGAACACAAGACTAGAAACGACTGCCCATTCTTCTTTTTTTTTTCAACACAAGCCGAACAAACAGGAAACGACATCGCAATTTTTTTCCTCGTTTACATTCACTTCAGACAGCTTCATGTTACCGAGGCCTCGGTCGTGTGTTTGTGATATGTCTGGCGACCCCGGCCAACGTCGTGACTCCATTTGAAAAATCCTAGCTGTCCTAACAAAACTCCGCCTACAAGGCAAAGGATCAAGCATTTGTGCGCTGTTGGGTTTACCTCGACGAAGCCAAGAAAAACTTGGCGCAATAATTGTGTACATTTTCAACTTCAGCTGGGTGGCATTTAAAATTTAATCCGTGGGTGAAAGTTTACTGGAATTCTTAATCTTATCGTCTTCAGAGTTAGGTTAATTTTGTTCCCCACATCCTAGAACAACAAACTGTATTAAGGACTGTACCATTTACTACCTGGGAAATACTGGAATCGAGAAAACTTAAGTACAAATAGGCCTTCTACAGTCTTCGAATACTTAATGCCGTAAATAAAATATTAAAAGATGGTAAAATCTGTCTGGCTCAACCCGGAATAATTTACTGCGTGGGTGAACACAGGATAGGCACTCCCTGATAGGCCACGAATTCGTGACATGGTTTGTAAACAAAGTTACTGCAGACTTACCAATGATTAAGCATAAGGTTATCCTTCGCACTTCTCTAAGACTTCCGTAACACTTGTCAACACTGACTATAATCCACCATCTCAATCACGTTTATATCCTGCTGACGTGGCTGCTGATATATATATTTCAAAAAAAGCCTGAATTTCTTCGTGAATACAGAGTCGAGGTCGGTATCTACAACACTTCCACCAACACGCCGCCAACGGCAGACCGATGCACTAACATACGGGAATCCTGCCGCTGCTCCCCTCCACCAATCACAACGCTCAGAGGCCATAACTACCTGATAGAATAATCAAACCACCCACCCGCATTTACACAACACATCACTACGCTATATATCAAGAACTAACTTTAAGAAATGGAACTGAAAAATGATAATCAGACGTGAACACTTCAGCCATATTTGAAAGTTTATCATAGACACCAAATTAAAGTCCTGGCGACGATTGTTTTGTTTCCTGCACGAGAGATTCTTGTCGACATCAACCTCACATCATCAGATCACCCGATGAAACGGCGGCATCAATCTACATGCAATATCCCAACAATGGGATCAATTCGCGTGACATAATTACCGTAATGATACCCTCGTCTCTCTAGCTACTGGACCAGAGGAATCTCATTCGGGTTTCGCATCGCTACCGACCCCCCCGTGGCGCTCAGCGAGAGGCGAGGAAACAATGAGAATTGTTCGTGCTGTTGGTGTGATGCGTCGTGTGGGATGTGTTGTGTGGTGGGCGCCGTGTGTTGTGTGGCATATTGCTTAGTGATGGTAAATCATATGGTAAGCAGGGAACGCAACAAGAGAAGAAGCAGGACCTTCATGAGAACAGATAAACCTGTTAACAGAACTGGTATACCCTTGACAGAACAAGTTAAGTCCATTAACAGATGATACAGAACAGATACGACCCCACAATAAAACAAGTATCTCCCTTAACAGAACAGATATACCTCTTAACGGATAGGCCCCTTTAAAAAAACGGACATACCCATGAAAGGAACAGAGATACCCCTTAACTGAACAGGTACATCCATACACAGACCAAGTATATCCCTAAACGAGAGAAGCAAATCCCTAAGCATACAATAATCCCCTAACTGAACAAGCTAATCTTTCTACAAAGCTGAACGAAGCCCCCGGTCACACCCAGCAGATCAGAAGAACCTCCCCTGACGACTACACATGTAAACCCCGTGACTTAAGAGGTAAAACACCACGACTGAACAGATGAGCCATGTGCAGGTCACGTATCCATCCCCCACAGGTCACCCTACAGTTAAACACACGTCCAACAGAGACGCGCCACGCGCCTGCTAAATGTGTTCGGAGATCAGCCTCAGGTAGGAAACAGTGAAGGGTCGACCGCCCCTACCTAAGCCGCCCGCGGCGGAGGGTAGGGGAGACGCCTCGTGTCACAATGTTACCACACCCGGATCGTCCTCTAACCCTGCGATAAGTCATTACCTCGCCTCCGGTGTCCAGGTCCTCACCACCCGTTCTGACGACGGCTCCTCCGCACACACACACACACACATACACACACACACACACACACACACACTGACGTCCGTCTACACCCGCGATTCTACGGCTAAACATCTGCTGCGGTGTACACAGAAGACAGCACTAGTCACAGCACCACCACCATCTACACACCTGCAGGTGTCCCAGCACCATCTACACATCTGTGGGTGTTCCCAGAGGACATTTGTGCTGTCAGCATAAAAAAATCTACAGGTGTACAGAGGAACTACACTGTAGGTGTACCTGGGGACCATACCGACACCTCTGCAGGTGCGTACCTCCCACACCTGCACTTTATCATCAATATGAATCTGAATCAGTCGTTCTGTCAGAGAACGAAGGAAGCGTTCCTCGGATCTCGGAGTAAAATTTCAATGTAGCCAAAAGTAACGAGAAGGCTCCTCCTGACGTCCACTGCTCCTGACTCATCACCTGCATCAGGTAGGTAGTGACAAAACTACCAGCGACCAGGAATTCACGCTTCAATGAAATCATCCAGCCAACTGCCCTTGAAATGCCATTAAATGGCTAGTATTCGAGGTGACAAAAGCTCTTCCTGATTTTAGTGAACCAGCTGAAGAAACAGGATTGTTTGAAGGCGCTCAACCTTGCCCTCTGACCAGCAGATCTTGTCGTGGGAGGACTTAAGAACGGCCCTAAAACAAAGGCCTGTGCCAGGAAGGGAACTGACGAACCTAGCACCAAGGTTGTCCTGTGGCCACTGCGGGCCACTACTCCCACAGGACGTGTTCATCACCCACAACATAACCGTAACCGTCGTGCCATACCAACTGACACTACAACCACATAACCACCCACTCCCAAGCCTCCGCCATCACACACCGACTCTCTCAAACTGCTCTGTCTTTATCTAGGAAGTTAAGATCATCTGCCGTGCCACCTCTGCCGATATCGCTGGTCCACCTGATTGATCAACATATTTTCCCGCGATGTATTTCCTCTACGAGCCTCATGCAGGTAAACCGCACGCTGCATTACCTCACTGAAATACAACATTTCCCTAACCCACAATTTTTGTGCGTTATATATAAATGGTTTATGGTACCAGGTCAACTTCCCGTCACATGGAATAATCGTACGACTGGCAGTGCAGTTTCTGCCAGGCCTTTGGTTGAAATGTATAGGCCTCTGAGGGGGAGACTTTGGATTTGTGTTCGTGTTCCCATTAACCATAGGCAATCGGTTGATCGTCCCTTCAGCAGACGTATACATTTGAAAGCAATATCGGGAGACGAGAGCCCTGCCAGACCAACCAGCTGTCAATAAATAATTATGTGTATGGGAGGTGTCTGTGTTGCCAGCACAGCGCCCATATCGTACATGTACTGTGCGATGTTCCTACTGCCAACCGTATGATATAACAACCACGGCCTTGACTTTCCTCTTCCTGATCATAAGATAAACACATAATGTTTTCCTTGGACTCCAGACAATGCACTCACCAGCCAGCCTAGACAACTATAAGATCGTGAGACGAGATATCGTTATAAGTGGAGGAGCGCAACAAACACATTACACGTGAAGAAATCAGTTTTTCTTCTATTCGTTTAAATCTAATAGCTATTCGGGCATGGTTAGGTCATCATTTTTTCTTACAAACCACCTGGATCAAACTACTTAAAACCTCATGTCACCTCGCCTTTGTTAGGTGTGGTAGAGTGCGGTGGGTTAAGCGAATGATAATTTAAGCAGGCGTGCTAGCACGTACGAGATGCTAAGTGCTTCGCTGAACCTAATATGTAAACGCCGAGAATCGTATTAGATTAAGCAGGGTATCTGTATTTCAAGGATATTCATGGCTGAATGATATCTATACACACTACTATAATAATTCAGTATCTCCTTCCCCTCTATCGACCGCCGGTCGGTCCCGGGTAACACGAACGGTCGCGTGGGCGACGGTGCAGCCTAGCTGAAGCACTTGACATTCCCTGCCTTACCCTGGCAACCAACACAGCTGAGCTGGTAGCCATGAAGGAGGTTCTTTCTAAACGTACATATACATGAAATCTCCAGCATGTGTTGAGTGAATATCGCCTACAAGTTAAAAAGCGAGTGAGAAGCCATTCTGGTGAGGTTGTGTCATTGTCAACGGACGGGAAGTATGTATAGTCTCGACCAGGATCTCCCAAGGGAGTCTATCGTTACCCTGCTCCTGCGTGAAGGGTAGCCTTAAAAGAGCAGATCCCCATATACGGGGTCCTAAGTGATGATAATGATAATAATAATAATAATAATAATAATAATAATAATAATGATAATAATAATAATAATAATGTGAACACGGGGGAATGAGGCCACCCACACCCCACCACTGCTACTGCTGCCCCTGAGACCAGCCATTACATGAGTAAGATGATTCTGGGAGAAATCATGAGGAGTGAGAGTCTGCTTCGCGTTGGGAGCGAGGAATCGTGGCAAGAGGGAATCATGAGGGTGAGGTAGAATAATTACGCTGGGCAAGAGGGGGGAGCGGGTGGAGAGTCAAAGACGGTGGCAGACCAACTGTGGGAATGGACAGGCAGACCAGCTGTGGGGATGGACGGGCAGACCAGCTGTGGGAATGGACAGGCAGACCAGCTGTGGGGATGGACGGAAGGGTAGTGAACCCAGCATCCTTTACCCTGTGTCTACCCGCTCCCCAGGACGATCAACGACCGGTTGTCATCCATCCAATCAAGATGCTACTCCTAACACCAGGCGACTTCGCTCGGTGGGCAGATTGTCTCCATACTAGCTACTAAAGGAGGCCTACTAACCTAACCTAACAATTCCCTGGATAGGCTTACTCAGCTTAGTTCATCCACTGTAAGGGTTAGGTTAAGTTAGGTTAGGACGCCTCCCGACGAAGTCAACAACAAAACGCGTTGCTTATTTACAAGTCTTAAATGCGTCCAGTGGGAGGCGTGGCATGAAGCTGCTGCTGCTCCTCCTCCTCCTCCTCCTCGCCCGGGTTTACTGTCCTCTCTTAGATCCTTTTGCGCTACCGCTCACAGGATGAGCATGGGGTGCACGATAAATCTGCCGGGGTTACCGGCACGAATCATATCTATCTCCTGGCGCCGCAAGTGATGACGCCAGAGGTACGAGCAACTAAAAGGGATGCAGAGAGAGGGCACTATGTCTCCAGACATTCCTAAGCGGCAGCCACACTGAAGTGACTGGGTTAATAGGGGAGCTAGGGGGGGAAAAATGGCGTTAATTTGATTTGCACAAGGAAAGAGCGAGGCGAGTTTAGCGTGTGTGTGTATTCGTATCCACAGCGAAGGTGGTGACGCTAAAGAGGACACGAATGCACAGGAGATTCGGGTACTGAAGTGCACTGTGGTGACGTAGTGAGATAAATATTTGCATAAATCAAGCAAATAATAAATGAACTATTCATGTTTGACATAATAAGCGAGACGTTTACAAAAGCAGAACAACAATGACAAGGTATAATATAAATAAACTACTTGCAACGGGCAAAGTTACAGGCTGAGCGCGGCTGGCCTCAGCATTAAGCGTCCTCCCGTCTATCTACACACACACACACACACACACACACACACACACACACACCGGACCTATGAGACCAATTGTCGTGACTAAAGACAAAACCCCGTCTCCCTGCAGCCCTGTGGCTATATATAGTGAGGTAACAAGAAAATGGCGGAGACGGGGAGGGGCTCCGGGTGAGGACAGGTGACATGGGAGGGTTTGGGGAAGACCAAGATGAGCCTCGGGTAAAACAAGGAGGTCCGGCATTATCGCCAGTTAAGCCGCGTCCTGGGAAACCCCAAACACAGTGGGTACCATTTGTTATCGGTGGGGGAGGAGGAGTGGGAGAGTCGTGCTTGGTATCCTATCTGATCCCTCCCTCACCTGCTGCCGTTGCTGCACGGGTGTGGCAGCAGCAGCAGCCGCCTCCAAAGCTATGAAACATCAGGGGGATAACGAGATCCGCAGCCTCAGCAGCAACACAGGAGAGAACCTGCAGCAGTAGCAGAAACAGCAGCCACGCAGCGAGGGAATCTGCAGCAGCACCAGGAAAAAAAAACATGCCATGGACACCATGGAATGGAATTCGCTCCTCTTACCTGAGCCTTCCCATGACCCATGGCTGACGAGATCCTGGACACTGTCCAGAGACCTTCCTCTGCAGTGGGACTCCTCGCCCTAGACACAGGCGGAGGAAGAAGGGAGGGACGACGCTGCAGAGTAGGCAATCACATGAAAGGTACGAGAAAAGAAGACGCGAGGAATGGAGAGGTGCATGCCAAGTGTGGAAGGAGATGGAAGAGTGATAAACGAAAATGGAGGAAATGGAAGGGCGGGCGGTGGGGAATAAGAAGGGACAATGAGAGACTGAGGAGTGTGGTGCCGGCACAGGAGGAGTGAACAGAGCACCGTGAATGAGACTGTGAGTAACGGACGACGATTATACATAAGACTGCGATAATACATAACGACACATCACACGCAAGACGACGGAGGTCGAGTCTCTCTCATGATGTAGTTCATCCTGGATGCCGGGGCCCGGTTGTGCTCCACCCGGTACTTGGGGACGACCCGGTCAAGACGAGATCTTCACTGATGCACACATCCGACACATCATCAACATAACAAGCACTGGATACAAACGCGCAGGGAGCCTGCAGTCGCTTGCATATCCTCGGGTCTCTGGTCCTGAGACTGATACACATTACAAAGTCAGAGTAAAAATTCGATACATGTCCAGGGTTTCCCCATACAGAGCCACCTCACCTTACGGCTGGGATCCAGTACGAACAAAAAGTCTTCACTACCACTCACTCATTCGGATCATTTCGAGAGCTCCCGGAAAGCTAAGATACTGAAGCAACGTCCAAAACCCAGCAAGGAGATGGGCAAGGGGAAAACATTGAACTGATACACTAGGTGTGGCCCCAGGGGTGTGGCGGTGGAATTAAATGAGCTACGAGATGGAGAGAAAGGGTGGTTGACCAGTGGATGAGGTGGAAGACAGGCCGAGGGCGTGTGGGTGGGTGAGGCGCTGTGGGGTGTGGGCAGGACACGGCTTGATAACGGTGACTGACCTGAGCGTACCCTCGCCCAGGCCATGTTTTCAAGACTCCAGGTCAGGTCGTCTCCCGCTACTATGCCCCCCTCCCCCACCCCTAAGCACGACGCTCCTCCCACTAGTCAGGTCATCTCACCCCGGGTGGACAGACACGTGGAGTATAGCTGCTCTTACACCCCAGCTCCCAGGATGCGAGACACGTACTACGGACCCAACACCATCTGATGCCGCTCTGACGCAAGACCTGGAGTACCGGTGTACTGCAGGGGAACCAGCGATGTCCAAGCCCACACCACAAACAAGGAAACAGACATACACACAAATATACTGGGAAAAATGACAAAAAAGGTGGATATTTAGTTGAAAAGAACACATCAAACCGAGAGAAAACATATGATTTAGGGAAGAGGTCATATATAACAAACCTCTTACACATCTAAGAGATTGAGCTCCATTTTGAGAACAAGGCTTGGTGGACTGTGAGTACCTGGACTGCGAGAGTATTTCACACACTACCTACGACGAGGCTCGTTAAAAACACTGGATCACCAGGCAGGAATTCGGTGGGAGACTCCTTCGATGGACGGGAAATTACCTTGGTGGAGGGGAACACATGAAGTATGGATAATGAAATATTTAGCGAAATGTTTCAGAATGCTCAGAATGGCAACCAAAATGGTATCAGAATTAAGACAGATGAGGTCAAGTGTGAGTATTGAGGCCACAAATCTGTTCACCAGGAAACAGAGAAGACTAAGGAGTAATCGAATCACAAACTTAACATTCCTACACAACTCTAATGACGTCATTAAACAGGTCTTTGAAAAATGCAAAAAATATGACAGTCAGGAGCTGTACCACGAAATCTAGCACAGAACTTATCAAATATGTAAAGGAAATATATTCTATAGTATGAGGAGCGGAGGAAAGGAATAATGTGAGAGATGGCACTAAGCCCTGCATACACAAATTTAATAATAAGTTGCATAACATTAGAAAAATTGATAGGAATAGGAGTCCTACGAGAGTAGAACTCCCTCCCCCTACAGTATATAAAAGTATCTATACACACACACACCGAACGTTTCTTTCAAATCGTTTCAACATGTTCAGTCAAAACACCTTAATCTCCATGATTTCGCTCCATCACACAACACAGAAAAAATAAGTGCGAAACAGCTCACCAACGAACCTTCCAGATTACTACTCTCCGTCCTTATATAAAAAAGATATATCTGCCTGTCACGCAATAAAAGTTGTTGCAACGTTGCACAAGACGCTTTATCCTTGAGGCATGGTTACCGCGATCAAGGCAAGAATGTCCCACAACATTACCTTTTTTTTATCGCTAATTTCCATTTTCCGCTGTGACCAGTTGCCAGCCAACCCGAGTATCAGGCAAGCTTAAGAACAAGTCCGGTTGAAAATTCCTCCTGGCAACTGACCTTCCTCGTCTTATTTCATTACTCTGGTTCTCCATTCTTAGGTGACTTGCACTTTGTTATCATATCATCTTTAGAGGTGGCTAGTCTTATATTAGAAATGGAGTAACTATAATAATATAATTGTTGAACCGTACACGTCCGTGTCCTTATGTGTGTATCGC